>WKFP01013332.1:25962-102508 GCA_011057875.1 Pterocles orientalis | reverse complement strand
GCCTCCTTTTCCCCCCCCCCCCACCCACCCCCTAGTTTTCACATGTCTAGAGCCATTCTACTTTGGCTGAAAGATTTTCTGCAGACTCACCCATTAGGCTTATTTGATACCTATTCTTCACATTACTTCAATAAGTAACATGAAAATAATAATTCTGTATCCTGCACAATACTTATCTGACAGTTATTTTCTATCTAGATAAATTATTTTCTTCAAAGCCTTTTCTATAACCGAACGTAAAAAGAGAGGCAGAGCATAGGTGGCAAGATTTGCACACATCGCCATGCACAAACTAGACAGAAACTGATTATCAGAATCTTGTCAGAAAGCCAAGAACAGCAACAGAAGTTAGACAAAATGCTAAAGTAAAATTAACCTGTGATACTGTACAACCTTTCAAAATCTACTGTAAGCAACTAAAGAACAACTGTGATAAAAAAACTTTCAAAATCTACTGTAAGCAACTAAAGAACAACTGTGATTTCCTGAAAAGCCCTCAAACACTGTCAATCTCTGTCAACACTGTGTCCAGAAATGGGTACTGGTGTGCTCTCTCCCTCCTCCCTCACAGTCCCATTGGGCCAAAGAACTGCTTCCCTCCCACTGCCTTGACCACACATATGTTGAAAGATGTCAAAGATTCTGTTTAATTATCTTATCTACTTATTAATACCTATAGCAATAAACTGTAGGGGATGGGTCACTCTTTCACAGTCCCAGTGGAAACCATTAACCTGGCCAAACTCATACTGCTGTTACCCCAGTGCTCCCAGTTCACAAGAACTACGGAGAAATCACTATTCACTTCCAGAAAGGGGAACAACCGTACAGGCGAAAGGAATCTTCTCCACTACATTCTTACAACTCCTAAGACTACCAGCTTTGTTCGAGAGGCATCCATACCTAAACCTTGTTTGAGCAGGGATGAGACCACGCCCCAAACCCATAACAGACACTTTACAGTTGCTAAGACCTACTTTCCCATCCATTTCCCGAGTGGGTGGGGGAAGACTGCTGGGGAGTAAAACCGGGAAGGGAGCCCTTGCTTTCACCAGTTTGCAACACAGCACAGATCCCTTCCCAGCTCTAAAGAATAAACAGGCGGACTAAATGAAAAACTTAGTCCATTCACTGGCATTGGTGAGAAGTCAGGAGTCACTGATTAAAAAAAAAATTAGAAACAAAAGAGAAAAGAATATATTGACAGAGCCACAATATCCAAAGCCATTTCTTATGCATTTCTTTAATTTAGCTCCCAGCTAATCGTTTCCCATCTGCCATCCCCATCATCTTTAAGAAGAAAAAGAGGGAGGATCTTAAATGAGCCATAATGCATTTTCCTCCTGTTGGCAAGATGAGACTCCCAGCTCTCCTCTCTCCCAGACAGGAGAGAGGGGAAAGAAAATGTATTTCCAGTCCACAGATGAAATTTTTAACTTTTTCCATTGTGAAAATTATATGCGGAAAAGAAAACACTAGTATAAAAAACTTCTTGTCTACTTTTTTTTTGGTGTTTTTTTTTCTTTTAGTATTATTCACTTCCTTTTATCCTTATTTCTGGGGGAAGGAAAGGGAAGAAGTGTTATTCATGAATTTGACAGCACTTCACATATAATCAATTTCATGCTTTTCTTGCAATTCTTGATTCACAAAGCAGCATTATGGCATCATTCTTGTGCATTAGTTTGGAAGAGAAAAGAAAAGGCTGCAGACGTGGTTTGTTCCTTGCCTATGGCTCCAGGAATGACATGTTTCCCAATAACGGAAGCTGAGCAGAAAATAAAATTGAAGTGGTAGTAGACAGGCAAGCACTCAACAAGCAATACCACCGGCATACTGTGCCTATGCTAAGGACCTACATGCACTTTTATAGACAATCAGAATATCTGTATAAAAAAAGTATGAGTGGCATAGAAAAGAACTACAAAACTTGATTCAGTTACTCAATTTCTTCATCCCACAAAGGTTTTAAGTATTTTTGATAGGTTGAAAATGAAACATCTGGAAGTCAGTTGTCAGCTTTTATCGCTAACACGATCTAGATTAGGTTAACTAACAGGTCTCTTCCAAGATTAGTTTATCATATATTTATGTTTCTTTAGATCATTTGTTCAATAATTTGTTTCCTCATATTTCTTCATTTCTTCTCTGTACATTCTTGATAATTTGTTGATTCCCATTTTGCCATTCATTTATCTCCTAACTTCTTTATTTCCTCCTCTCTCACAAAAACACAGACCACCACAAACACATTTATCTTTTTGTCCCTTTTCCTGACCGTCTCCTGACTCCCCCTCTCCTCCCTCCTTTATTTTACGACCTGTCTCCATGGAGGAAGAGCTACCCTCCCATAAAACAAGGGAGTTCTGCAAATGTTTCTCACTTCTGAAAGGAGTGTTTCCAGGAAAATATTTTTTATTAACATTCCCTCCCCCAGAGTAACTCCATGGTATGTTCTTCTGCCATACACTAATTAAGAAGCAGCAGGGAACAGCTTCCTTGTGAATAGCTGACAGACAACTTATTTACCGTGAGCAAGAGTAGAGATAACCATTGACTATGTTATAATTCATCTCGTCATTGGTGAATTTTGGAAAAAAAGAGTGATAAAGCAGCAGTGACCATGAAAAAGGAGAAATCTTGCTACAATGGCACACCAGAACAGAGAGCTCACACTAACTCGCCTTCACACAACCAGCAATTACTTCAGTGGTACTTTTTTTAGGGGAAGAGACAGTTCTGGCCAACAGAATACAGACTCTCTCACATTCAGTTCTTGTACAGCCCAACCACGAAGGACTTGGTTCTTAAAGGCTCCTCTTAAGGAGGAGTCCACATAAGCCCACAGCAGTGCCTGCACTGGCTCTACAGGGCATTTTATTCCAGCAGTTTTCACTAAATTGCTAAAGATCATATGAAATGGAAAAAGAAACACAATTGCCCCAGATTAAGATAATCTTGGATTTGTTCTTCTTTCTGAAAGTGCCAGTAAGTGAAAAGCTTTATTTTGAAGATAATTTGTAGACCTGTCTTTCTGTTTGCATGCTTTTAGCGTGGATTTTTGTTTGGGATTTTTTTTCTTTTTTAATAAAACCCAGTGACACAGTTCTTCACGTTTTACATAGATGGCAGGCAATAGCAATTTGCAACTTTTTATTGGTTTTTCCCTCTCATTAAAAGAAAAACAATTTTTATCATTTGCTGACCACACATTTCAATTTATTCTCACAAGTTTTTTTTACACAATTATTTCTCCTAATATTATGCTGTGGCAATGGGAAAACTATTCTAAACTTCCAGACTTGGGGAGAGCTTTCCAGGTCTGGCTGTATATCCTAACCACACTTGGATTCCATACTGACATCCTACAGCTTCATTGCTAAAGTACACTCCGTACACATGTCCAAACGAGACCTCAATTGCACCCACAACACGTAGCTCTGCCCAGTTCCTCTTAGACTGCTTACAGTTGAACGATAAATAATTAAACACCACTCTTCATTTAATCCCAGACCAAATGGTCTAATTGACCTAAAATATTCCAAAATTAATTCTAATTATGCTTCTAGGAGCTCGGTGAGTATCAGCGGAATATCTCTTCTGCCTTGCAAGTTAATGATAAATTCCCATCCATCTCTTGTTTTCCAAGAACTAAATTTAGTCCTTGTACATTTCCACAAATTAAATTTTAAATCTTTTTTTTTCTCTTAATTATTGGAACAGTATTATTTACAGTGGATCTGCCATACACTTCATAAAAACATTTTTAGATAAAATTGTGACTGCTCTACAGTGCACAATTAAAACAAATTAGATGCTATAGTTGGTTTAATCTGAACTGGGAGCATCATCCCAGCACAAAACAACGTGAGGATGTCACTGAGCTGTATGACAGCTCCCAATGCCACTATTTTCTCCCACATGGAAGGCTTGTATGGAGCTAATTGCTCCACTGTATTCGATCCTTAGTTTGCACCAGAGAAGCAGCTCCATAAATAGCCAGCTTTGAACTCAGAAACATAAAAATACAGAAGAGGACCCTTCTCTCTTTCCAGGCTCCATACTAACATGTGCTGTGCTCCAAAACCACATTCCAGCCATCTGGCCAGGTCACAAAGCACCGCTTGCCAGTTTTTTTAACCACATCCATGAATCTCCAACATGTAAACCACAAAGAGATTTAAGTGAAGTGAGAGAAATGGAAAACCACCACAGTTGTTTTCTGATTCAGCTGACAATATTACTGTCTTGGGACATAGGGATTTTGGAACAAACTCAAGAATCTCCGATTTAGGGTCATATGCAGGAGGAGGGAGGCCATTCACAAAGACAATGTCTTTAGAGTAAGAGGTGTTTCACTTTCTCTAGGGGCTGGTATTACATTCTCCAAGAAGCCTCCGCATTTTCCCAGTGCCCGCGTGACCATGGGTACTGTGACCGTACCGGAACAAGACTAACAAGCGAGAGATATGAAGCCACCGCTCAGTCCAACTCATTATGGCAGCTGAGGGCAACCGCAGAAGCTCTCTTGGCATACAAGCAACAGTAAAAGTGATTCTACAAATGTATTTCTGTGTGTATATTTACAATGTCCATGCTTCTTAACAACAACAACAAAAATCTGTATCTTTTATCGACATACACATTTAGTTTTATAGGGATCACCAAAGAAACCTACAGCCAGCGCAAAGCAGAACCTGGTAACCATCACACTCTCAGACACATCCTGAAACAAATACTGGTCAAAATGGAGTTAACATTTAGACATTTGCTTTGGAGTGCAGCATCCTTTCCACCTGCCAGTGCAGGCCGCAGAAGATCCACTCTAGTTAACATATTACTGACAGGATGATGAGAAAGCTCCTGTCAGACACTGGCCAGCCGGGTGCTTGAGACAAAACGCGCAGCCCCAGCTGACTAGTTAGGGGAAGACTGGTGAGGTACAATTACAGAGGCATATGACAAGCTTTCATGCTTGAGTGACTTGAGAACCGATGACATGGCTTTAAACAGCAATCCTTCCTACCTCCGGTCGCAAAACAGCAATAAGTCAACTGATGCACTGTTGTAAAATCATGATTTATTCCTTTGCTTCGAATACATGAGAGTGTGGTATGATGTTCTGGTAGACTACCACAGCAGGTGCACTTGGGGCCGAAACATCTAGGGCCTGCCTCCAGCATGCATAAAATCAATGCTGTAGTTCAGCCTTCCTGGAAAAAGCCATCCTCAGCGCTTTAATAATTTATAGATAGACTGAATTTGAAAATTACTTGTACTGAAACTCGTACAGCTCCATGCAGCTAATAAGAATACATGCAGATGCGGTGACGTGTGAGAAAACAGTGCTGTGCGAGAACATACAGCATGACATTTAGGAAAGGTCTCCCTTTTACAGCTCAAATGAAACAAATAACAGCCACCTCTGCGAACAGATCAACTCCTTTGTTTCATTCATCCTTCCACTTAATCCAAAGCCATATAATTTGTTTCTCTTTCATAGTCTACTGTTCAAAAGCCAGAAATGGTAATTCTTGCTACAAACAGATCTTGCAGAGTGTAATCCTCAGGCTAGCTGAATCCATCTCACTCTAACACTGAGCCTGGAGCAAACTGTGAGGTTGGTGATAATCACATTATTAAAGTGGTTTGAAAGTCAAGCTAATAAAAGAATCAAGAGTTAGGGCAAATAATGACCCAGAAGCTAGGAGAGAAAGGAGTGGTGGGAAGTTTCCAGTTATGTCTTGGTAGTAATTGGTAGGACAACAAAGACCTCCACCAAAGGAGGTTTTTAAAGGGGGTAAAACCACAGAAAATCATTTTTTTAAAAGATGCAAAGAATACATAACAATTGCAAAAATCAGAAGATGGATATCAAACAAAGCCCACTTGGCCAAAATAAAATACAAGCTGACAATTGAAATACACGCTGACAATTGAAATACACCTCAGGATAAAATGGTACTTTTTTTTTTTAAATAAAAAACTCAACCACTTAAAATAGGCAATCTTTTTTTTTTCTTTTGTCCTTTTTTCCTCCAAAATAAACCTTCTTTTTAAATACAGCATCATTTTTTCCCTCCTTTTTCCATAACAGGACTGATCGTTTCGTTTACTTGAGTATAACGAAAGCACAAAATTTGCAGGACAGGAGTGCTAGACAAGGAATTCCTGTAATTAAGTGTAGCTTTCCATTCCTGGCCCCCTACAAGAAGGGCAAGGAGAAAGTGAGCAAGACCTTGAATTATGTCTTTTGTTATCAGTCACTGCCCTGAGATAGTGAACCGAAACAGAGCCGATAACTCGAAGGTGACATCACAACCCAGTCTTCATGAACTGACATAAACACTTGATATTCAGTTAACCCCAAAGATAAGGCACAACTCCCTTAACAGAAAGTTGTACTTGATAGCACTGTTTTTGGACAAATAACCTTTTCAAGTATCAACCTGTAATTTAGGAACATTAAAACATGATCTTTGCAACACAAAGTACCAGTCCGCTGGGCGTTGAACACAACAGTGAAACAGCACAAAGCCAGTACACGCCAACGTACAAATACATTCCATTTGCTTCCTTGTATTATATTAAGCAAACCATTATTTTAAAAAAGAAAAATCTTATACCAAAACCACATTTAATAATTCTCAGCAATTCAATTAAATTCTTACAGGAGATACTGTTTAATTGGGTTTTTTGAACTATATTACTCTGTAAAGAATCAAGCCTTGCATCAGTCCTGTTCTATTTATGAAAGACTTTAGCAAGTAGCAGTTCTCACTGAAGTTCCTGATAAGCCAGCCCAATTTTTCTGTTTTGTCAGAACTCACTAGTGCAAGTGAAAATTAATTCTGATTTCTATATCAAAAGTGGATCTTACGTGACATAGGAGTAATTTCATTTAGCTATGACTTAAGTAATGCTAGTAGATGGAAAAAATAACCAGAAGGCAAAATCAACGTGCTACCTCTTTTTGGACTTGACTTGAAATCTACTTTCACAGCTTAGGAACATTTTTCAGGACATCCAAATGCCACTACAAAAGCCTGCTATCGCTACCTCTCCTTGTCCGGGAGAGTAATGTAAGTAATTTTGAAGTGAGGACACCATCAAGAAGACTATTACTTCATTAAAAGGTTTGGAATACACAGCTGGATTTTGGACAACGTTAAAGTTTCTCACAACCAGCACATTATATCTGTTGTTCTGTAATGACTTCCAAAGAGCTTGGAATCTGAACATGGAAATAATGTGGTCTTGAACAGCGCAGTGTGATTCCAAAATCTCCTCTTCACTTGTCATATCATAGCAAGAGACCAGCTGAGATGTTCAATCTAACAACAACAAGTCTTAAGAGGACCCAAATGTAGGCTGAGAGTATGATTCTAAATCACGTTAAGCAGATGGACACATGGCCACCTACAAAATGAAGGGGTGGGGGTGAGGGGGTGTTCGTTTTTTTGGGTTTTTTTAATATAGCAAGCTAAGTCCCAGACTGGCTAACTGAAAAAAAAAAAAAAAGGAAATATTTCATGGTTTTGCTACAACATGTGAACTCCTATTAAGCCAGGCTCTTTGAAAGGCCTTTGCCTTTAAATTTTTTTTTCTTTGCACATTTGGGTGGTCTTATTACTGGGCTGCAACATCCAACTCTTCGTCTAGCCATTTCCAGGGGAAGAAAAAAGTTTGACAGAATATGGAAATTTCGTCAGATAAAGTAAAATCTTTGGCGATTAAAAGAAGATATCACAGACTAGTAATTTGAAGATTGCCTATATTCATTCAGTATTTATTTTTCTAGTTTTCAGTTGTTCATGTGGCCTCTGTTTCCTTTACTCTCTAATCACCACGGACTTAGCTCCACATTCTCCAAACCACCAGTAAAGGGCTATCTTTGTGCATTCCCCTAACTGCAATAGCGATTGTGGATTCAGGGACCCAGCGCTTTGGTGTTTAAAAAAAAAATAAGGCAGTTATATACTTGCTACCACCACCTAGAATTGTAATACCTGTCAGCCTTTAACGGCGATACTGAATCTTCTCTATTTCCAATTTACTTTTGATTCCAAATAATTTAAAGGAGTTTTATCCACTATTTATAATCCAAAAAGTCTCACTCCTTACATGCACACATATGTATTGGAAATCAGCACCTGCAAGTCTTTGAAAATACTAATTTTTAGTACTATATCCAACCTTGTACCTATGTGTTGAGAATAACTGCTCCTTTATTTGGTAGTACAATTAGCAGCGTTCAGGAACATAAAGTTGATTTTCCACCATAGAAAGCATATTAAACAAAATGTTTTACGCAGTACTGTTGGAAAAAGGTATTTTCAATGACTGTACTTAACAGGCTCAAGATTCTGCAGAACAAATAAACTCTACGATGAAAGTTGGTTATAAAGTAACAGTCTTGCACTAATGCAAAATTAATCTTGGGAATATTTCCAAAATATAGGATATTTTTTAAAATCAGAAGATTTTGCAAAGAGTAAAACAAAATAACATCTGAGTATTTAGGTATACTTTTAAAATGAAACACAACATTCTTTTATTAAGCAGTCTAAGCCGACATAAGGAAAAAAAAAAACATTTTAATGTGGGCAGTAGCCTAAAACCTTTAATAAAAAAAGAAATGCTATTTTGAGTTGTACATTATTAGCAGCCTGAAGAGCTGCTCCAAATCAGAGCTATTACAGTATGCACTCCCAAACCACTCTCACAAAGATGAATCTACCTATTACCAGGTTAGGATAGCAGCTATTATTACGGACCCTTGATTTCTTTCAAGTAGCTCCAATGGAACAAGCCACAAGTGAATAATAAAGATCTTATAATAGCCCTTAAGAATTCTTTTTAGGTTAGAAGGCACAAAAACGAACTCAGGAGAGTTAAAGAACTCTCATCTCCTGATAAGAAAAATAATTAACCTGACTTAATGTATCTAAGTAGGTCTTATATAAATCAGACTTTTGTACTTCAAGAGCCAGACTAAAACCATATATCAGAAAAGTATGTAGATATTGTCTTATAAGTACACATGGAACATATCTAAAATGACAAAGGTCTGCAGGTCATTTTGTGAAATGTTCAATATATTCTACTTAAAAGGAGATGTGTGAAGTACTTACAGTGCTTAGTTTGCTAGAGGTAATAATGATTCGTCTCTCATGTAACATACTGGCATAAAGTTGCAGCATGTTGTTCACATCCACAGCAACAAAATATTCAGTGAGGTTTCTCTGTTTAAATAAATAAGATGTTAACAATATAGCAACAGTAGTAGCTAAGTGGAACATTTTATATATTACTTACAAAAATTTTTTTGTCCAATTAGTAGGTGGGAAAAAAAACCGAACCCAAAACTATGAAAGAAAACCCTTTGCATTAAAATCTGTATGCTTTAAGAACACTTGATTGAGTTTGAAAGCCAATGAAAAACTAACTCTGGTGTAAGCTATTGATATTTTTGCTCATTTGATTATGCTTCTGATTTTAGATTTGTCCTTTTTTTCAAATTTGAAAAAAATATGAAATTTGGTATTATATCAAGAGCACCACATGCTGTTAAGGTAAGGAATGGATCTTCCACCTCTGCAATAACTGTTCCATTACAGCCACAATAAGAAAACTGTGCTGTTTCGCCAGGCTCTCTCGAAGTCGACACATTTCATTCTACTTCAAATACAGCAAAACAGCTTGTTGAAAAACACAAAGCTTTTGTTTGAGCTGTGTGTGCCAGGACATCAATGTCCAGCAGCACTGGCAGAAGGTACCCGGCCCTTCCTCCAGCCACTCTCTTCATCCCTGGCAAGAACCCCACTGCCATGTCCACTGTGGGGCTTAATGACAAGCAAAGTCACCAGCAACTCTTATTTATAGTTCAGACAACGCTGAAGTAGGGGAAAAAGAGCAAACGATGGGATCTCTGTGTTCCAGTTCAACTTAACAGTATTTCTGCCAGAGACACACCATTTCTGAATAAGCTAAAACAGTTAAATCCGGATGAAGGTCAGAAGGTTGACCTCCCTTTTAGGATATATTGCAATATTAAATAAAAAAGATCTTGAAAAGAAAAACAAAGATTCAATGGATGATCCAATTCCATGTAAATTCAGAAATGCATTATTAATGCAAAGACACAGAGTGTAGAGTTATTCTTGGTCTACACCGCATAAAATTCCGGAAGAGACAAAACCCACAAACTTTAAGGTTCCAAACACTCCATTTAGAAAGAAACTATGGTCTTTCAAGTGCTACTTTTAATGGGCTGTCAGAGGCTGATGCACCATGATAACTTGAGTCTAATTGATCTAGGACACGTTGCAGTTGATAGTGATACGCTGAACTTGTGTTGCAAAAGTTGTGATAAAGAGTTTGTGATCTTGTACAGACCAATATATGTTTGGGAGACAGTCACAGTTATTTCTGCATTACACCGCAAAAGTTACTGCCCCTGAACTATGGGAATCTTACAACAAATAAGAAAATTCATTTTACTGCTGATTTACTGTAGTTACCTCATCTCTTCACTCCCCACATGTTCTAACCCTCTCCTAGTACCACACTATTTTGATTCATACTGGAAGGATGAGACTTTCATAAATGTGGTAAAAAAATAATTATTAAAAGGCACCTTGAAAATTACTTTTCCTTTCTCCCACAGAATCAGCACAATAAATCCACAGCGGCACCATCACAAGATCCGCCATCAGCCAGAGGCCCAGAGGGAAGCTTCCTCACACTGTCTTTGAGCTGAACACGTACCACACCTTCTAGCCTCCAAAGCTATGTTTCAGCAGCACCCCAAATAATAAGCTAGAACAAGAGAATTCTTTGAAGTAGAGGAATTCAACCCATAGGGCG
Source organism: Pterocles orientalis (assembly GCA_011057875.1). Classification (NCBI taxonomy): domain Eukaryota; kingdom Metazoa; phylum Chordata; class Aves; order Pterocliformes; family Pteroclidae; genus Pterocles; species Pterocles orientalis. The sequence continues at coordinate 91,639 of WKFP01013332.1, read as the reverse complement.
AAAAGGATGACAACAAACATTTAAAAACTAAGCCCTGTGTTGCAAGGGCTCTTTGGGCAGGACAAGTCGTCACTTTTACTCCTCTACGCAGCAACTTTCTGTAGTTCTCTGGGTTGCAGCCAGGGCTGCACCGTCTCCCCTGGTGCAGACTCCTTTCCATCACCACAGGCACACCCCATGGGCCTCCTCTCCACTACGAGCGCCCTATGGCTTCTCACCAGGCGAGGCTTCCCCAGCCTTTCCTTCCTGTCCCTCGCCCGGCCCACCCGCAGCCAGCCCAGGGTCAAGGGGCCCAGACTCCCCTCTCGCCCACCGCGTGGAGGTGGGGAGTGGGCCACCAGAGTGCCTTCCCCGTCCTGCCCAGGTGACACACCACCACAGAGCTGCTTCTGCCATGCTTTCTGCACTGCATGGTTTCGTACTGTGCTGAACCCCCAACAGCTAACCTTTCAGAAGGAAGTTCTGATTTGCTAGTGTAAAAACGCACATCTATACATTCAGTTCCATATTTAAATGCGAGACTGGAACGCAGAAAGTTTTGAAGGTCTTTTATCAGGTGTTATCCAGCCAAACACATCGTAGAGAACGGGATGTGAGATTTCACGTTTGCAGCTCCCCACAGCACAATGACAAGGATTGCTGGTGCACAGCTACCATCCACAGGTCAGCAGGGATGGCATTTCTTCAGAAAGCCTGAAACAACGCCTTCTTACACAAAAAATAAAGGCATAATTTGAGAGCTGAATTTGCAGCTTAGCAATGGAGTGCTTCAAGGGCAGATATTCAAATAACACAAGGTGCAGAAGGAGAATATATCTTTTTCATAAATAATCCTAATAAATGCAAACAAGCCAAGTAACTATGAAGAAAGGGTGGATATAGCAGTGGTCAAAAACGCCCTGTTAGTGCTTCAAAATCGGTTAATGATGAATGTACCAGTAACTACTAGCTAAAGGTTGTAATAACAGACATCAACCATACTCTAAAAACAGTCTTGGGGAGAAAAAAAAAAAAAAAAAAAAAAAACACCAAACATCTCCTATTGATAAAAGCAGAGTTCACCCACACAACAAGGTTGATACTTCTAAATATTTAAAAAGGAAACTGCGTACTTACGCTTTCAGGGATTGTTGGCAATCCAGTTATATCAGGAGTAATGAAATACGAGTGCTAATCAATGGGGGAAAAATAATTAATAATTTATGCACACTGAAACCAAAAAGTATTTTTTAAAAAAATCCAGCATTTAGGATTTCCAACCCCATTTTTGTTTAAGCAAATAGCCATTTTTCCAATAGCATTCTTACTACTATTAGAGAAAGAAGTAAGCAAATCACGACACAAAATGACAAGCTCTGGTTCAGCACAGCACACAAACCAAGGGAACAAAACACTGGGCTGCCGTTTTGAAATACCACTGAAATTATGCCAGCTTTAAATGTTGTCACAAGCCTGAGAGCAGCATCGATTAACTTAAGCATTGATGCAAAAATTGCAACCAAAAAAAAACAAAACCAAAGCTGTTAAAGGACAAAAGGTAAATTTAGAATGGAAAAGGAAAAATCACTCACATGAGAAAATTAATTAGAATAGAAATATTATTACTTGATGTACATTCTCTCCTCTCTCCAAACATCTTTGAATCAAAAATGTGCTAACAGAAATGCAAGGCCTGACAGCTAGAGATTCCACAACAATTTATGAAATACATCAGCAACTTGATGCATCTTAGTTCGAGGCCATTTAGGATGCAAATAGAAAATGGATTAAACCAAAACCAGATGTAATTTAAATTATGCACATTAACCCAATGCTTTTAATAGTTATCAGACATGGAATTAGCTCAGCAATTTTAAGGCATTTTGGATCACAGTCTAAATCTTGAAGGACAAAAACCCTTAACTGTATACTAAGTAAACAAGATAATTATTGACTTTGTAGCTTTTACTTGTTTTTAAAGGAATTTTGACATTTTTGCAGACTTTTCTTGGTTTTATAGTGTATTTTAAAATTATAAGTAACAACACAAAGTTTGTTTTCAAGTCAAATTTGAAAAAGATAAAGGAAGTCTATAAGATATTAAATGTGTCTTGTGTTCAGGAAAAGAATATTAATACCATTAACTCTGTGCAGGAGACTTATTAAACCAGCTTGATATATTTAATAGGAATTTTTTCCCACAAATTGGGTCATTTGGCAATAGTTAAACATTTAGAAAAAAAAGGCTTAAAAACGGCATCCCATAAACATCATAGCATTTGCACAATCAATATCCCAGGTTGTTGTTTTGCATCAAAAAGCTAGGATTTTTTTTCTCTAGTCAAGAACAGGAAAATATTCAGATTAATGGAATGCCTACACTCTTCAGAAGTATAGTGAGAATGGAAAATTATTTCCCATATGTAATAAGGTCACAGAATATTTATCAAAAGATTTCTGAGCAATGCAGTGAATAACTTAGAGAAGTAATTCTTTATAATTAACAAAGTAATAATATTTCACTCATTAAATAAAAAAGGAAGTCAGAACTGTGAGAAGCAAAGACCCATTACTGCAGTCATTTAGAGTCATAAAGCAGCAAAAATAATGTGGAATGTGTGGAGTCCTTGCTCAGCTTCGTGAACTCCCTCAGGAAGATGTAGGAGATGCTAAAATAATAATTGCTGTCCTGGATAAAGTTTTCTCTAAAAAGAGACACTCGAAAAACGCACGGTTTGCTCGTCAATTTAAGAGCGTGATTTTGGTTGCGGTTTTTATGAAAGGATTATGATGCACACACACATAGCTCTGAAGTTAGATTAATTTCAACAGAACAGGTACATTAATATTAGACTGCTCTTTTAGGCTACAGACAACAGCACAATTTCCCAAAGGACATAAGCTTGAAATCAAAGGAGATATCCTACAGCAAGCAATTATTTCTTTAATTACAATAGACTTTAGATAGTCAGTGCCTTTTAAACTCACCGATACAAGACAAGGCTGTTTTTTCAAAACTTGCTCACTTGCAAAAATCATCTCTTGGTTCTTATGCAAGATGAGAGAAAGATTGAACAATTGACTTTTTAGTTTTCTAATAAAAAGGACAAAGCTGATTCTAATGCTTGTGACATTCCACGTTTAAAATATTGCTTGAAAATATGTTTTATTCTTTCTATTCCTCCCCTATTTGAATACAGACTTAGATAGGTTTTTAAAAAAAAAAAAATTACTTATTTTATCCATGAAGGGCTAACAAAAGTGACCCAAATTATACTTCAGCTCAGGTGTTATAGAACAAATGATCACACCTCATAAATTTTAGCTGCAGAATATTGTCACTGGGACCAACAGGCAAGAGCAGAACTTGGTCCCTAACTGGCATTTTGGTGTCCTCCTGACCAAGGATTACTGGGAAAGGCCATGTATCCAGACACTGGAGATAATTTATGCATAATTATATGCACGCAATCTCAAGTACCACTATGGTCTGCCATTTAAACCTTGCTGCAACGTCTATGAGCCTTACCCTCCACACCTGAGTAAATGAGGGGAGGGATCTTTTTAATTCTGCATCACAAAATTTGAAGTAGACTCACCCTGGCACAACGAAAAGCCACCTCATGCTGTAATTTCTACAATTATTTTTCAGACTGTAACTTCTTTTTAAGTCTATTACTACTGATGGTTTTAGTCCAGCCTATTTACAATATACAAGGAGCAAGAAAGGAACATGGATATAAAAGACTAGGCACACCAAGTTAGGCCATAAACGTTTTCCTGCTCCCTGCAGCACTGAGCGTTGAAAAACCAGAGATGCCTGGAGATCCAACAAGCATGCTGATTCAGGCTAACCTACTCCTTCCTGCTCTGCCTCATCTGAGCCCACAGTATTTGCTCAACTGTACCTGCAGCCAAACACACAGCAAGAGGCCTGCCCTTAGATAATCACTGGTCAGCCCAAAAGATTACAAAACTCTTGGATGTAGCAAGCTACTAGGACCAGGATACAACTGAGAAAAAAAATAAGTTCAACAGACAGATAATACTGAAATTAAACCAGCAAGCACCAACTTGATTGCAAGCAATTTCTCATCCCAGTGCTGCCAGCTGTATTCACCACAACATCCATCCAGGTTCATCACAACATGAATTTTGAGGCAGGCAAGCTCTACGCAAGATGAACTGTAACACTGACAGTAACAGGCAGCAACACTTTGCAAAAAATAAAAGGAAAAAGATGTTTCCAACTTCTCTGAGTCCTACTGAAACATAGCAGGATTTTTAAAGCACTTCATAACAAGTGTTTTAGGGTTGCCAAATTAGAATTGGTTATAATATTGCAATTAATGACAGCAAAGTATTATTTGATATAGAGAATTATTCTTGCAAGGGTACTATGAACTGAAAAATAACTTGGAAATATTAAACTGACAATAAAAAGAAAAAATTTAGCCATAGAAACAATTCCAACTGCAGCCTCAAAAAAATATGTTGTTCTGGTGAAAAACAACACACAAGACTGGAAGGACTTCCACATACTGTGGATTAGAACTGCTCAAGGCAGAAAAACATCAGGTCTCTATAGCCTAGTGGAAAAGGCATAACAAGGAATCTCAAATAGGACAAATTTAAATAATATCAAGGTAGCATTGTGTTAAGAAGCAAGGGTGAGTAGCTACTGGCACAGAAGTGGTAGACTCCCCACCTCTGTATGCCTTCATAACAGCCAGATGCTTTTCTAGGGTCTGAGCTCAATTCTAAAATAAATGAGTTAAAAAGTAACAGGAAACGACACAAATAAGGTCCAGATAAATAATCTAATAATCTTTCAGAACGTGAGTAAGAAAAGCCTTTATGAAATCACTTCTTTCTGTGCCCTACAAACTCTGGCAGCTCCAACAAGAAATAGTTCTTTGCACACAGTTACCCACGTGTGCAGCAATTGCAAAGATGCTGTGAACACAAACAATTTATTGAAGACAGCAGAGGCTCTGTATTGGCTTTACATTTCATATAGTCTCTACAAATGTATTTAAACACACGTCCATATGCTATTTCTGTTCAAAATGTCAAGAACTCTACCAGTGACAGGCTCACTTTGGTATTTCTGTGGCAACCCCAGCTTGCCATGCTATCAGTGTCCAGTCCCACATCCCATGGGGACGTTCTTCCACCTACACGTGTCAAAAGTTTCTTGTAATGCAGGACACTTCTATCATCTTTCCTACAGCATTTTTGCATGATCAAGCCAAACTAGGCAGAAAGGGAAGATAGGAAAGAAGCCAGCTGACACAGACTTTCAGCCAGTCTTACAAGTCTACCTATTCAGACATAGGAGGTGATAAAACAGAGTTAATGTCTCCCGATTCACAGCAGGAGAAACCAAAATTGCCTACATGAAACAGCTGGAAGCACAAAAAAGTAGTTCTAGCACTGCCAGATCCCAAGGCAGTTTACTTTCTCATCCATAGAGCAAAATTCAAATTTCTGCTTCTTTATGACTAAAGCTTTATGAGAACACGTGACAAAGACAAACTATTCTGCAGAGAGGAAAAAAAAAAAAAAAAAAAACACCAAAGCAAACCAACACATTGTCCAAGCCAGTTAATGATGGGCAGCAACATTAGTTTACTCTTGACAAAGGGGTTCTTTTTTATTTCAACCTATTTCAGGATCAGTAACAGGAGTAGGAGTAATACAGAGAATACTTACCACACTTAAACTGACTAAAGCATTCGCCTTTGGCACAGGATGGTTATACAATGATTTTAACAAATCATTTGAGTCATTTTCCTATAGGGAATATTTTTTAACAGGTGGTTAATCATTGCATAAAAACTGAATAATTACCACTTACTACCCATCAAACTATATACTGACAGATACACGTATTTATAATGAAAAGACAATTACAATTCACAGTGAAGTATTTAAATATTGAGTATAAAACCCAGGCCAAATTCACATCTCAGAAAACGATTGTATCTGTAAATTAAAGCAATCTCTTGCATACTCTCCTTAAATGAACTGAGAGTAGTGTTAATGCATCTTGCTGGCCTGTGCCTCTAGGACATGGTCTTCCTAAAACTGTTAGCCATGGTATTTGTCTGTTCCAAGTTTTACTAACTATGCAGCTACACAGCTATACTGTATAATTTCAAAATGATTCATCGGAGCACATAAAACTGTTAACAACGTTTACTAAAAAAAATACATGCAGCTACTAAGTTTAACTAGGATCCTTCACCTTGATCTCTAAAAGAGAACTTTACTCGGGAAAGAGGGGTGACAGTTTTTGTTTGGTTTAGGGTTTTCGTTCATGCAGATTAAATTCTTTTGGTTGTCAAAGTAAAATCAAAAACATCAGTGAGAAGCCAAGGCCAGCTTTTAAACATATTGTTTGAGTTCGCAGGAAGCTTCCACCTCTCCCTGTAATGATGTTACTGGCTCTCACAGCAGTAAACAAGACTTTGGGTCTAGCTCTCGGTCAGATGAGCAGTGCCTGGGCCAGGGAGAGAGCAGCGTCCTCTTCCAAGAGCCTCCTCAGCAACACATACAGCACTAGACAATACCAAAAAAAACCTACTTCCATACACTGCTAAAACTGTCTGACCCATCCAAAGAGTTTTCTCAGCACAGAGGACAATAAACTTATAAGCTTCCAACTTAAATTGGTTGCAGTAACAGCTGCAATGCCAGAAACAAGTGACTGAGACACAAAGAAGACAATCCCTCCCCCTTCTCTCAAATACACCCTTCACACCAGTTTTCACCACTGCAGTGAAATCAGGGCCAAAACAAAAGTCTCATTATACCACTTCAAAGACTTACATGTATTCCGCATTTTATCGAAACACAGCTAACATCAAACTTTCCTACTGCTTTTTCTTTCATCATTTGCTATAGTCCATTCACTAAAACGCACAAGAATTGCTTAGTTTATAGTGCCTATATTCTTGAAATGTCAGCTTTTCCCGTCTACAGCATATGGCTCAGTACTGATGCTTTTTAAAAAATTACAATCTAGTACACTAATAAAGTTAAAGCAAAAAGGTATAACTTTAATGTTCTCAGCAAAGCCAGATGCCAGTATTGCTTTTACTGTGCAATCCTGGAATATGTCTAATTGCTCATGAATATGTAAACTAAACTATCATGAGTCTTCACCAAATGCCGCAAGGAATTTTGTATTGCTAGCTGAGATGCCAGAATTACGAGAGGTAGCTTTTAGTTAATACGAAGGGTGAAACAGTACATCATATTTTACGCAGTTCTGAAAAAAAAGTGTTTGTAACTGATAATCAGATAGTTCCAGAGATCTACAGTTTACAATCACTGCGTCATAAAGATCCCCAGCGATGTGACACTTTGCTCACACTTCCTCCAGGACTTGTTTATGCTAAGGCTGACACTTTATAAAGGTATATTCCCAGCAGCTTTTTAAGATAATATAGGATCCAAAAACTTGCTTCTAAATTCTTCTAAAATTTTAAACTTTTAAACAGTACAGAATCACTTTACAGAACTCCAAATGGTGACTATTATTTCAAGGAAAACATTTTACACAAAGAAACAGAATATCTAAAATTACCTGTTCTTTAGCCAAATAATCTGCCAGGGTATTTAGGAGCTTGTAGTATACCTCAAACCATGGTAGGTAGCTAAAACAGGAGGGCAAAAAGCATTTTAATAAAATACCAATGTATTTTTTCCAGTGCTTATAAAATACTACTATGATTAAGCTGACTTGCACATTTGTACAATATTTCCACATAAATAAAATTCCTATAAAACTTTTCCCCACAAATTTAACGGTACATCACTGACAAACAGCAGCAAAGCGGCATTTCTTTATGCTGTACACCTGCTTGAAGTTCATTAAGGACAGATTAGCTCATCATATTTCACTTCTCTATATTTTAAAGGCACTAAAAAGTCATTTTAAAAATTGCCAAATCACATTCCTATTATCTGTAACTGTTATGTTTTTCAGTAGTAATGTTATTTGTGATTTTGAAATTGTCTGTTAGATTTTCATCACAAAGAACATTATTACAATGAACAGTATGTTTATTATTAGTTGTTTGGAGATTAGAAGGGGAGCTGGGGAGGAAATGAAGCCTGGAATGTTTTTAGTACATTTCATATCCCTGTGTAACAATACTACACACTTTGTCAGTGCAGTGTAAATCCACGGATATAATTTCAACGCATTTCGTAAAAGCTTTAGTGGCTGCTGTGGACAAACCTTTACATTTCAAATGTATATATTTCAGGAAACATGTTAGCTGCAACTGAAGCCCAGTATGCAAAAATCTAAACGTTTTCCCTGGTAGGAAAAGGAAACCCATTAGGGGATCCCTGGCTGGTAGAGAAGCCAAGTCTCCACTGGTGCAGTGAGCCCAGTGAAGGGTTATGTTTTCTTTGTAACACCTCTGTTCTCAGCACGCAGCTGGCAAGGCTTTAGGAACAGACCCCAATTCTTAGGGCAAAGAAAGGCAAGAGTAGAAATCTGAACATAGTTATAGTTAGACATTTTCAAGCAATCTTACTTCGCTGTGCTTACAAATGCGTAACTGCTGGTTCTTAAAACAAAACAAAACAAAACAAACACATATAACCATCATGAATTTATTCTTGCCAAGCCAAAGAGACACAGAGGCAATGATTTCTTTTAGAGTCACTGCATTAACATCCTTATCGCACTTTACCATGTACTAAATCAACCTCTTAATGCTCACAGACATTTTTCATGCTTGGTATTGTTGACAGTAGTTAAGGCGCGACATTATTGCATTTGCTTTTCAGTATGTTCTTATATAATCACAAAATTTACTTCATTGCACCTGTGGAAGGCCATGCACTCCTTCAAGGCATTAATGCTGCACGCCCTTGTTACACACTCACCGTAGCAGCACCTAAAACAGCTGCTCCTTCAGTTCTCTCCCACCCACCACTCTTGTTGTATAACCTTCTGAAACCATGTTAACCTGGTGTTACACGCTGCTGAAGAGCAGTGCAGACAGGCAAACAAACCTGTTCACCACAGCATTCAGAGTACCTGCAAACGTCAGAGCGACCGAGCAGTTTTACCAGCCTAGAATTACAGCAGGGACTGGAACACTGGTCTCGCATTTTGACCGAGTCAAGGTACAGGGTAAATCGCAAAGTATTTTTATAACACTAGACACACAAATGGGGGAGATTATCTAAAAGCTTTCCAGTCTTTTGCTACCACCTCTGCACCGAGGTGCACCTCTGCACATCACCCCAGCACATTTTGCGGTGGACTAGTCTAAAACCTTATCTGAGCATTCATTTTTCATAACGAACATTTATGAACTGCATGCTATAAAAATAAATGCTCCTACTTCAACAAAATATTAACCATATTTCTCTCTTGTATCTATGATCTCAGCTCCTCACTTACTGTGAAAAGAAAAAATTAAATGCAATTTTTAAATCTATGCATAAAACAGTCAAATTCATTATCTGAAATTCATGAACCCTAGCACAAAGCCAAGGGAGATTTTTTTTTTCACACAGCAAAACACGCTGACCGGAGTACTCATACAAGAATTTCTTCTCTTAGCAAAATCAGGTTGATAATACACTTCCATGTCTACATGTAACAAATCGCAAAGAAAAACACTGTAAAAACAGGCTACTTGAAGACGGCTTTAAAATGCCAGTTTCCTTCTGAGCTGTAAGACAGGAAAGAGAATTGCTTTAAGCCTTATAACCACAGCCACGAGGTTAATGTAATTTCAACATGCCTCAAACCTGAAAAATTAAGGAAATCAAAACAAGTGCTCCACTACATTCTATGGCACAAAGCCAAGGGCCACCAAGACCTGTCCCGTTTCACATCCACATATTCTTCAGTTCTTCAAAAGCACGGCTTAGTTGCAAAAGTTTTGGCCAATATTTTAATTACACTGTCCTTACTGCAACAATACTACAAAGACCTACTGCAAAAAACAAAAAAGTTTCCCTTATATTTTTCTTTAGGTATTTGCTAATTGCTATTATTTCAGTATAATAACAAATTGTTACATTTGTTGCTTATATAGATACTAAAAAGTGCATTTGTGGGTGTTTGTATGATGCATCTCTGCATTCATAAGTAAACATAAACACAGGTTGTGTTTGTTCATCATAAAGACAGATATCAGGCAGTATTTGAGATGCTCAATTCAAGGATCAGTATAAGCTCTTTTGTAACATCCTCAAGTCTGTCAAGCAAAATTATTTCATCTTTGTTTAGCAGCGAAGAACTAGCCTATGTACAGAAGAGTCATCCAGCACCCAAATGTCCACCAGCATCTGTTAAGTTGGGTAACTTTGTTTTCAAGTCAGTACAGAAATATACTTTCTGCAAAAAAATGATTTTCAAATGGCTGAATTTAACAGAGGACACCTGTACTACATTACTCCTAACTCAAATCTGTCACACTAATACGTAACTTAACAATGGATAAAATAAAAATTAAAGTCCATTACTAGAAAGACCTTACCATCATACATGCATTCATAAAATTAGATATGCATAGTGCACTTCAGAATTAATTAGCTGCCTTATAAAAATGTCAAAAGGTTATCAATAAGGCTCCTTCACAGTAGATACAACAGAGGAAAAACAGGGCTTTAATTTTAAATGTTAATGTATTTAGAAGCCTAACTTCAAATAAAAATAATGTAGGTTCTTAAACTATGAAACCGTCATTGGTTTCTTGTTTGTTTTTCTTTAATTGCAAACACTGTCTTTGCATTCTGCATGTTACAATCAGGAATTGTTGGAGAAACAAACATACAAGACAAACATACAACACACAACAACTTCTCTAAAGCTGCCACAAAACATTTTTCCCATAATAAAGAAAAACATCAAAACATATGCGATGTTGTTTGAATAAATAAGTACTCCCCGGCTGAGAATACAGCGGTCTTTATTTAAAAGTACAGCCCCTGCCCGTCATGAAAGCAAGAGCCCACGATATTTCATGGTTAATTAAAAACATACTTAGCAGTTTCTTTTAACCCAAATGAGCCACAAAGCAGGAGCTCAGACTTTGAATAAGTCACGCCGAACCCTTGTTGCCGTAAGTAGACTTCCACCTCACCGGTGCTTCTATTACAGCTCTGATAAAACTTTTACATTCACGAGTCAAAGGTTAAATAAAGGAGAGGAAATGTTTTCTGTCAAATAGTCAGGTAACCACTAACAGTCCTGAACTATCAGCAGGAATCTAACTTCTAGTAATCAAATAAAACTAAGGAAACCGCCTTTCCGTAGCTAAATGTCTAATGTCTAGGGGCTACTTTTCTGTCTGGAAAATTGACACAAAATGTGTAAAATTGAAACATTCTGCTTCTATGGGATTTGCCTAAAGGAAGAGAAAGAAAGCTTCAAGCGTGGTCTGAACTGAAGAACTACAAAGGCTTACCACATAAACCTGTCTTCCTTATTAGAGCATTTCATTTGGAAATGTAGGTGACAATTTTACAGTCATCAAATTAATGAAATCTAAGACTGAGCATTTTAATGATGCATTTTGTGTTCCTCTCGACACATAAGGTCAACCTCAGAGCCCATCAACAGTTTCAAGATTTTTGAACAAAACAACTTTCAGTTCAATCATTTGAACTCTGTACTAAAACCATTCAGGTAATTCAAAAATAATTTCACGTAAACCCAGAAAGTATGATTCCTACTGCAAACAGCAGTGATATTTAGAAACGACCCAGAAGAATTAAGTCTCCTTCCACTATTCCAAAGCGAACACTGAAGTTGCTACTGCGCCGCTTCAAATCTCAACTGGCAAAATTCTTACCCAAGTTAAAATATAAGAAGTAAAACTAGAAGAAAAGATCCAATAAGGTATATGGAGCACAAGAAGGTATATTACAACATTCCTGTTGGGGCACCCCTCGTTCTCACAGGGCTGCATTAGCTCAACAGTTTGTGGAGAGGGAGGAGGTGACACAGTCGGATTCACACCGAGCGCTTCACAAAGCAGCTGTGCAGTTTAAAAAAAAACCAAAACAATATTTGCAAAGGAATCACACAAAACTTCTGGAGAATAATCCAAGATTTATGTTCTCATCTTACTACAGCTTCGCACTTACTTGCGCTTTGAATGTGGCAGCTGCAGTCAAGCTCTGCATGATCATTTTAGACAATACTGTATCACCACTGCGTTCTTCAAACAAAAATGCCTGAGATAGTTACCTTGGGGGATTTTTATTTCACTGTGTAAACATACAGAGAACTTGAACAAAATATTCTGATTTGGGAGAAAATTCTGTTTACAGAGTTCATAAATGTGTGAATATAAAACGTAAAAAAAAAAACCCATAAAACTCACAGAGGATTTTTCTAGGTACAAGACTATTTTCTGTTTGAAACTATCCAGTTCAAAGCAGGATCACGTGGCTGCAAATTCAGAGATTATTTTCTTTAAAGAGTGTTTCAGATGAAGAAGGTATTACAGAAAAAAGTCCCATAAACCACAAGAATGTAATCTTACAAGCACCTTCATGTTGTTGGTGTAAAATCTGAGGACAAGCATCATTTTCTTCAGTTTTTGGTTAAGAATCCCGTTCAGCAGTTCCAATCCTGTCTCTTTAGCAGCCCTGGCGTAGGTTAAGACATGGCCAGGTACCATCCACAAAAGTCACTCACGAGATGAAAACCGTGTCCTGTTCCCCACACATCTCCCTACCCACATTTCCTTCTCATCACTTTGACTGGCTTGTTCCTGCTCCTCTTTTCAGAGATTCTTACTTAGATTTTAGTCATTTACAACTATTTGAGTTAGTCAATTTTTCTGTACTTGACTCTTTGCTAAAGACCAGTCAGCAATCCTAACGCGTTCCCCTTGTTAGAGGCAATACGCTATTGAATATGGAGATGTGCAGTTAGCTGTGGTATTTATGAATGCCTGCGTTTGTGTGTTGATGTATATAAATTTATGCTATTTTGAGATATGGAAGAGAGCAAGTGTGAACATGCATACACAGTCTTTCTATATAAAGACAGCACTCACTGGTTAATATTTCTTCGATTTTGATTAATTTAAGATCAACAAGCATGTACAAGGGAGAGCCAGGTAAAACGCCAAAAGAAATCTGCTAGTGAGTCTTCTTTCACTTGGTCACTTCTAAGGAATCTGGGATTCACAACAGAACCCAGACTGAATACTAGAAGGCATCAGATGGAAATATTGATGTATTTTTTCAGTCTGAGCTAAATCCAACACACGGATGAACTGGACAGAAATGGCCTACCAAGCTAGAAGGACAATGCTACGAAGCTAGTGCTATTATACATTCTGCTATGCATTGTAAATTTGAAATTGTCACAATAAAAGCAATAAAGCCAATGCTTCAACTATGGTTCAGTAAAAAATTATAGCTTCTCGCTTTCCATTTTCCTTGTTATTTCTACCAAGTAACAGACTATTGACTAATCTTTAGCTGACACGACGCCTATGGGGAAATGTTAAAAGAAATACCCAAGTTTGCACCAGCTGAGAATTTGCACCCTTTGCTTGCAGCACTACATACGGTATTTAAATGTGCATACCTGATTAAACATTTGTTATCATAGCATTGGAAGCCAGCCAGACAACGTTAGAAGTACAAGCAAAAAAAAAAAAATTGCTTCCAGCTTTTTTTTTTTTTTTTTTTTTTTTTTTAGTATTTATAGCAAATAGTATTTTTCAATTGCTCTCCCAAAAATCCCCAGTGTACTGGCTCTCAAGATCAGCTTGGAATCTGTTTAAAAGCTCACAGAAGTCTTGATATGATATTTTCAATAATTTTAAGCACTACCCAACAAGTTTCTTTATTGTCTGGTCTTTTCTTTCCCTATAGATGTTCTTTTGCCGATGTTCTTTTCTGAGTCGATGCCGGGTTTGCCTCCCTAGCTCATATGGTCTATCCTAACGACACCTTCCATGACTGCCCTAACTTCCATGTTGTCTGTCCAAATACCTGATAAACTGCTTTTCGCTGCCAACATGTTTGGTTCTTGGGCAGCACATGGCTCCTCTTTCACCTTGCGTTTGGGGATTCTCACTTGGAAGGCAATTATATTCCAATCTCGTTCTCTCATGTACTGCTGAACTGCATGTTCCCATTTCTTCTATGGGCATTGTAGGCTGCTAGGCTCTTAATTGAAATGGCAAATTTGCCTTTTAATTAAAGCATTCTGACTTCTAATTAATTTAATTAAAAGGGTTTTAGGACAGCTAAACAATTGTTTTTTTCATTACCAAACAATTCTCTTATGGGAAAAGAAAGTAAAAGCAGAGGGAAACACAAAGTATTTCACTGGGGTCAATTCCTCTATCATCAATATCTCTTCTGCAACAAAGCAGCATGCTCTTTATTGGGAATTATCTGACTGCTGTTTCTTATATTAGATATAGTCTGGACAACGAACATGGAAGAGACACCCAAAAATTGCATTTCCAAGGAGAGGAATACAGAATAGCACACTTTTCATTAAATTGACTGGATAATCATCAAAGATCTCCTTAGAAAGTAAAAATATCCACCTAATTTTCAAAGCCACAGTGTTCTGTGCTTTTAAGCAGAGATCTCATGTTATTTAAATAGAATTATTTAGCCTCACACAAGAATACTATCACTTGGGGCTTGGAACCACTTTTCATGTGAAATCAACGGTAACACTGTTGTAAAGAAACGATGCCCTGACAGAGAAGTACAAAACATTATCAGAGGATTTGGAAAAGATAATATTTTCTTGTTTTTTTTCTTACATTCACTCCTTGACTCAATTTTTCTTATACTGACTTACCTTAGAATACAGAGGCAGACCTTGCCTCCTGACGTCAAACGGCAAAATCCAAACCTTTGCTTACTTTCAATGTCGGTGAGCACGAAGGTAAAATGCTGTCCTACTTGGTTTTGGGACACCCTGAAAAATAAGACACAGAGCATAAAACCACTAAATCACATAAAACATGAACATTTGAGTCATCGGTCCTAAATATTTTCATGCTCAAGCCTCACTAGCCTTCTCTCACCTCCCACACTCCAGGCTACCTCCTGCACCCCACTCCCTCCCCTTGGTACAGAAGAGCCCAGGTCCTTCCTTCAGCCGTGCCTCCGGCTGCCGCCCCAGCCCCACGCTCTGGCTGATGTACTCCATGGGACCTGGCCCCCGGTATAAATGGAGGGGGCATTTCATAGGGTCTTTTTCTAAGCAGGACCTAAGCAGAGCCAGTACAAGCCTGTCAGCTTTGAGCACACCTCAACAGTGGAAAATGGTAACCAAAACAAAGGTTTGAAATTCTACAAATAATTTATTAAGTCTCATAATATAGGCCTGGCTTAAGACAGCAATTAGAAAACTAGCTTTCTCTTTTTTTTTCCCCCATTCAGGATAGCTTCATTGGTTAGACCCATAGCCTTCCCACGCACCCACACACATCTTCCTCCCTTTTGTGCACTAACCATTGGCCAACAAACAAATTTTGCTAAGTTTATTTCACAGTCCAAACTTGTTTGGTTCTGGAAGTGCAAAAGCCAGCAAATGAAAGCAGCAGGTAACCAAAGGGCAAGAGAAGTTACGTGGAGAACACTGTGCTGAGCATATATGACATTACAAGATACTTTTAGCATCATAGAGTCATTTAGTCCAATATAATCACTGGAAACCTACGATAATTAGTGGACCTTTTTAGTTAGGTAATTAAACTCCAATCATTAAAACAAGTATTGTCCTCGCTTGTCTTTAGTAGACTGGAACAAGCTACTGTGGTCTTTACACACAGTAAATGCTCAATGGCTTTCACGCAGTCCTTCATTTTTCAGGTTCTGCTCAGCTAGCGTGCTGCCTGTATACTATGCCCGATACAACAGAGCACCATCAATAACAATGCATTATTACTCCCCAGCCAATGACACAATTTTCTATTTCTATT
Organism: Pterocles orientalis; assembly: GCA_011057875.1. Classification (NCBI taxonomy): domain Eukaryota; kingdom Metazoa; phylum Chordata; class Aves; order Pterocliformes; family Pteroclidae; genus Pterocles; species Pterocles orientalis. The sequence goes on along the minus strand of WKFP01013332.1, from coordinate 75,701 downwards.
ATCTTTGCATCTGCCTCTCTTATTCCTGAGAACACATCGCCATTGAAACCTACAGCATGGTTTCAGCATCCCCACGCACACCACGGCTCAGGGCTTACACAGCAATTCAGCAGTAGCTGGTCGGTCGGTAGCACCGGTAACACACCACGCGCAGTGACTTCGACCGCCTCCTGCTCCCACCTCTCTGCTCCGCTGTACCCCACCATCAGGCTCAGATCTTTCTGCAGCCACGACTGACTTTTTTCTTACACTGCAGAACACCTGGCATCATTAGGCTGGGGTCTCTATGCACCACCGTAACCCAAAGACAACATTAATAATTCACAAAAAGCAATTGTTAATAGATGCCCATCTACACAGACGTTGCTTTTAATGTGCTATGTACATGTATGTCGGGCAAATAACTACTCCATTGCTGCTTGAAAGCAATTCATAGAATCATAGAATGGTTTGGGTTGGAAAGGACCTTAAAGATCATCAAGTTCCAACCCCCCTGCAATAGGCAGGGACACCCTCCACTAGACCAGGTTGCTCAAAGCCTCAAGCCCCACCCTCTCAAAAAAAAATACATCATTAAGGATCTTTTGCTTCCAGTTATTTGCCTCCTCCCTTCCCAAAACCTGAAGATGACATGGGAAAATAACCAGTATTGCAATGAAAGCATATGTAAAAATGTCACTACATAAGACCACTTTAAAAATTAGATTTAAATTCTGATATTCTCTACTCAAAACAGCCCAGCCAAGTTACGACAGGTCAGTGGGAGGCAATTCCAATGCCATGTCGCCACCTCCAACTCGACGACTTCCTTTTGCTTCTTTAAGAGAGGTAACTCCATGTTTCAACAGTCAGTGTAAAAGTGGTCCAGCTGGAAAAGTGCTTCCCACAGGGTTTAGAAGAAGATGTAAGCAGCATGTTACAGATTTTCAAATGCAGAAAAACTCCAAGGCTAAAACTGAACCTCCACAAAGAATCCAAAAGTTTGTATTTGGTCCCATTCGTTTCAAAGGCACAGCTAACAGAAGCCAGCGACCATCCATCTGGACCACATTTTCCGATCAGAGCTTGACATACTGAATTAATCCTGGATTTCTAATTCAAAAACCCCACTCAAATCTTCAGTCAGCACAGACGCCTGGTTTTTTTACACCTCTTCAACAGAACTAAAACTGGATCTATGTAAGCCTTACAGAAACAAACAAATGATGATTGGAGACTTCTTGTATGTCAATAGATAACCACAATGGATAAACGAGACACATAGGGCATTCCAAAAGTGCTAGCACTACAGTTTTAACATACATATTCCATGTACCATCAAGTGGACAAACACTGGCTATGTGATGGGGCTCGTGCCTCTGTTTCACTGTGGCACGCTCTTCAGAAGCCAAGGCTCGCCTTCGGAGGCGGGCAGCAGCTCCTGGCACTGAACCACAGCAATGATGCCTCTCAAGTTTGCCTTAACGTGAAAATTAACACAGCTAAGAGGCAATAACTATATACCGGAAAATGTGATCTACACTTTCTATCAGAGCGAAGGATCAACTGGCCGAGCTTCAAAAAAAACTTTCTGCACATGCTCGTCTGGTTGGCTATTTGAAGAGAGCGGGATCTACTCACTTGCGTGGGGAGAGCAGGCACAAATCGCTCCCAACCACTGCTGACCTCCTCGCTCATTCCTCTGCCTTGCTTTTGACTTACTTTCAACTCCTGCCCCACATGCTTACATTTAATCTTAGTTTAACAATCATAAATCATTAATAGTATAAATACTTATTAACCCTGCAGATGGCAACGGGCTCTTTCAAGGTTATTACAGTCCACTATAGGAATAAAGTGGTTCTAAAAATTTTCTAAGTACATATCTACACAAGGCAGAAAAGGTTCCTTGGTACCCATGGAGTAGAAAAAGAATAATTTTAAAGATTTTTGTTTACACTACAGATACTGTTCAGGCCTCATTATAAGGCTGCCTTGAGAGAGCTGATAAAGACGGGAATTAAAGCTCTTCTTTGAATAAAAAACCAGCATCTCTACTAATCAACAAATTTATCCCTTATTCTCAACAAGAATTGCTCTTCTTTCAAATTAATCTGTTTAGGACACAGAAGATGTTTGAAATTGGGTTTGGGTTTGGTTTTTTTTCAAATTTTAGTAATTCTGAAAGGGTTTTAAATTTCAGAGAGATTTTCCAGCGAGTTCATGTTTTCCAGTGAGTTCCAAAAAAGGAAAGACTTTCTGCATGAGATTACAGATTTTGATGACTTATTTTTAAAAGAAAACAAAGTTACTGGCATCATTAATTATAAGGTGTAGCATACACATACTTGACCAATGTAACTAAAGTATACAGCTCTGTTTAAACCTGGGCGGCTGCTACCTAAACCTGAAAATTTCAAATGTATTTCATCTTGCAATCCAATGCTGAAAAGCTAACCCCACCAGTCATTCACCCTAATTCTCCCCAGATCAGAGAATAAATTAGAAACCATTTCAAGCAGCAATTTCAAAACCAGATGTCAAAGCAGTGGCACGAGCTGCTGGAGAGATGGGGGAGGCAGTAACCCTAGTTTGGGCTGTCTCCTTCAACAAATTGCTATCCCCAAATCTAAGCTTTCGGAGCTGTTTTCTCCACTCTCAAGCCCGCTCCACGATCCATGACTCCCCATCTCAGGTTCCCTGTGTGATGGGCTCCTCTGGAGCCATTCCCCACATGGAAACCAAACGACCTACATTTGAAACCAAGTTACACTCTTCCACAGTGCACAGTTCATGCTGCAAGCTGTCCTTCCAAAGACTTCTCTCCTACACACGTTTTTACATTACCTATACACATATCATAATAAAATGAGATAAGGGATGTAAAGAACTCAACTGTAGAAAACTACTGCTTCACTTCTGAGTTCACAACTCATCTTGCAAACTTACTGGGACGACTGAAGTATATAAGAAACGCTACAGTTCATCTATCCTCATCCGTACAGCTTGAAATACATTCTCAATTTTTGACTTTTCAACTATTCACTTTGAAGGCAAAATTTTTTTGCGTAAGGTATCTTATTAATTGCCTGCCACAAGAACTACAAATCCAATGATCTCTACAGCCATTGTTTTGCACTTGTCTTGATCGTAGCTGTGTTTCTGCACACAGACTTTTACATGAAGTACCAACAGAAATGGCATGAGCCACGAACAGGAGAGTGAAAGTTATGCCACTCCTGCCACCATTACTCATTGACTCTAATGATTATGAGTTAAATAACATGCAGAGTAATTCCCATACTTGAAAAACATTCTAGTGCTAAAGAGAAATCTTCCACAGCATCAGCATGAGAGCCACGTCTTACACTCCAAAATACAACAGTTCCCATGCAGTCAGGTGAGTGCAGTAGGGGAAACGAATGAGGTACGTATCATTGTCTCCGTGCTGATCCCACGGGCAGTGTTCAAAGTGTCTTAGCTAAAAAGGCACACATGCTACGCATTCAGCAGAAGAAATGCATCCCAAAAGGGAAAAGACAGAAGAATGGAAGGAGAAAGGGAAGGTGTCCGTGGTGGAGACAAAGGCATAGATAAAATGGAGGGGTCAAGCTGCAATGTAGCAGCAACTTGGGACTCAATTTGAAATGGGTCCAAAATGAACAAGAGAAGTTGTATGCTCACTAATCATGATCCAGCTAAATAACTGATGGATGTGGAGATTGAGCTCTCTGTAAAGTTACACCTGAATTTTGGGTTGAGAGTGAAAATAGAGAAGATCACTGGAGAAAGAAACATGAAGAAAACCATGCGGTATTTGCATAAAGGATTCAAGGAACAAGAGAGAGGACAAAGTGCTTTTTCTGATGTATTAATACTAGTCCAGCAAACATTGAAAGGAAATTCTCAAATGTTAAATCCTCCTATTTCATAAGAAAAGAAACAGAGAAAGGAATTCTATAGCAGAGAAAAGGGAACTTATTTGTAAATATCTACAAGCAAACTGTTAGAATGTTATACAACTGTGCCATTTATTAAGCCAAAAATAATTTATTCACAAGAAATGATAAAAGGTCTTGGAGCAAATGCTCAAGAACTTCTATGATGCAATTAATTTCCTAACCCCTTCAAAATAAAACGTAAGCCATAACCAGCAGTAATGAAATTATGTGCTTGCTTTCAATAAAAACTTAAATATAAAACTCAAAGTTTAAGTCATGGTCAAAACATTACACCATTGTTTTTTGACTTGACTTTTACTTTAAATTTAATGGGAGTTACCTCTAGATTTTCTACCGCCATTCACAAGATGTAATTTTGATAATTAGAACAAGTAGTGGACAGTTACATAAAATGTAAGACATAGTAATATGTCTGGTGAGATGATGTAAGCAGCATGAAACAGTGAGAACTAAATTTGGACCTCTGTCTAAAATCACTGCAGCACAGTGAATAAAACTAAATCAAACACATGTTCTCATTTTGTTCACTTTTCAATTCATTCACTGATCGCTACAGGTGAGTTGAAGAAAACATGGGATGATGCTCAGTGCTTTGACAGTGCTTGCCTATTTCCAACATGTCAAGAGTACAGATTTCCTACTTTAATGAGTTTTATTTAGCTAGTTAACAGGAAAGACACTCCATTCCCTCCAACTCTGCTGTATAGCAGGAACCCAGAAGTAACCTACCGAACAGTCATTTTTTTTGTTCTAGGTATTGTGATCAGCAGCATCGGTGGAAGTTAATTGCTTTTGCACTGGTAACTTCTAGCTCTTACTAGACCAGGTATAGCTTGCAGTCATTTTGTATGTATAGTACACATAATACATGTTGAGAAACTATGCTCTCTAAAGTACAGTATGCTCAATCAATGAAACATACTTTGTGTTCACTTCAATCAAAGCTTTCCATATAGAAATTGTATTGAAACTGCCTGTTAAATACTTACGGGGTATTAGGTGTACAGTCTACCATGATCCTCTATATAAGAAAAAAATATATATTTTTTTTAATATATATTCACCAGACAAGTGAAAAGCACATTTATGGCTAGGAAAAAAACAAAATACTTGTACATCTTAAACGTCCATTGGAAACAAAGCCATATAAAAAGGAGCTACAGCAGTGTTTTTCTCAATCCTTTTCTTTATCAGTCCAACTTTCAAAACAAAAAATAAAACTAAGCAGAAGACAACTGTTTTTCTTTACAAAAGTGGTAATGTATGTCTACGCTATAGAAAATGCCTGAACCGAGCAGTAAATGGTAAATACCCCACACAGCCAGGAAATTGTTCACATAGTGTGCCAGTAAATAGTTGTTTGCTTTCTCGAATGAGCTTCCAGTATTTCTGTCCTTTTCCCCACAATAGCTCTGCCCCTTCTCCTTGTCTGTGCTCTTTCATACTCTCACGACACCTCCTTGCCTTTGGTTCTCCCACAACTCCCCTAGACCTCCTCTCCCAGCTAGGCAAGAAGCTGCGAGCGCAGTGGCTGACTTCCAGGCCCCGCGGTACTGCCCGAGCAGGCAGCAGGCCAGACCTAACACATTGGTTTTGTTCCTCTCATCTATCTCAGCTTCCAGGAACTTCTCTTTCCTCTGTCCAACCGACAATTTTTATGAAATTTGTTGAAATTTTGCACCTTTTGAGAGCACTGCTTTGCAGATGAGTACGAGGTCAAAAGCCATGTCCAGGAGGGGCACAGGAGGGTACTGACAGGCAAACAACAAACATCCCATAACTCGCTTTTTTTTCCTCCCTTGTTCTTTTTTCCCCTTGGGATACTCAGCCAAAATACACACCTAGCTATGCCATAAATTCATGTACTCCCACAGTTTATTGTCTAAGCTTATCCACCTCATACAAGCAACTGTTTCCTGAATGGTCCAACAGAAATAGTTCACCCGTGATGAGTTATTTCAAAACAATTATTTGCTGCCACTGATTATCTTCTTGCCACTGGATGGCAGCAACAGAACCTCACCTTTTCCTGGTATCCTCAAATTTTATTTCCATTGTTCATCTTCATTACCAATTTTAAAGAGAATTCTGTACATATCTTAAGCACATTAAAGACTTTAATGCTTTAAAGCCAACACTGACAACCGTATTAGTTAAGTCATTAAAACAGCTTAAAGGACAGTGAGCTTAACCAGTTCAAAACCCAAACAGCTTAATTAAATTCAACTACAAAAGAGTAAATGAACCTAGCTGACTTCAGGGAAGTTGTGCTTATGAAGATCTTTATTTTGCCAGTGTGTTTTTCTGCAAAGCCTCTCTTCTTTCCTCTATACACACACCATCTTTTGCTCCACAGACAGTAGCTTACTGCATCTGATAGATTCTTCTCATCTTTGAGTCTCCACCTACAACTGATGCTAATGTTGTTCTGAAACTGGCTCAGCCTGCACGCTACCCAGGTGTATCTTTCATTAATTATGCAAATCAAGCTTCTAATTCAATCTTTGCTGATTTGGACACTATGAGTTTTTCCAAACGGAGTACAATTGATTAAATTAATTACCTTTCATCATTTTGACAAGCCTAAATAAATATTTTAATTAATAAAAACATTTTCTATGAACACTTTGTTTGGCGGCATTACATGGAAGCCACGCTATAACTGATACCAGAAAGGTAAGGGCTAATTAATTATAAATAATAGTCCTGATTCTTCTCTGAGAAAAATCAATTGCATAGTCAGTTACTTCCATGCGATTAAAGTCTTAATTTCTTTGAACTCAAACAACATGTTTTCAGTACTGCTCAGTGAGTTTTTATATCCTGGTGCACCATAACATTTTTTATGACGCTTGTCATTTGAAAGAAACTATGTTATATCCTTATATTAACACAGATGGTGTTTACAATTAGAATGGACAAATCTGGGAGCCAGAACGCAGCTCTCGAAAGGGATATTCCTAAAACTCTATAAAGGTTGCGTTTTGCTGTGATAATTTCCTACTAGTGATTTCATTCTTACTTGAACACAAAGGATGTGTTCTCACCTGCAGGTGCAAGCTGAGGGAGTACAATATGTTTCCCTTTTCTTTAAATCTTTGCTCACAATCACGCCGAATATAATTTTCTATGAAATATTTTTAAATAAACGATAAGTGTAAGACATACCTTTCAATGTCAAAAGGAAAGCAGAACTTGGGAACACTGTTCAGCACTTCCTGAAAATACAAGTAAACGAAATAAAGTTAGGATTTTGAAAACTCTTATCTGTATTTGCTAGCAACTGCCCTACAGCTTGCTTTAAAAAAAAAAAAAAAGTATTAAAAAAATACTCATAACAAATAATAAATTCAAGGAATATCTGATTGCAAAAAATACAGCACACGTTCCTGGACTGAAATAATTGATTATTAAAAAGGAATTAAGTTTGTGCTTTGGCAGATTGCAAAGACAATGCCATAGAAGCCCCAGGAGGGAAAGGCCTGGCCTGAAGGGTATTAACACCCTTCACATCCCCGCTGGGATTCCCTTCAACAAGGCCATATGGATTTTACAAGAAGCACCACACCATATGGGTAAGCCACGTCTGCTGCTACTTCTACCACAGACTAGCCACAGGGACTTCTGACAGATCCTGGCTCAGAAATACAAATGTTGTTTCAATTAAAATGCAGGCAGAGAAAAGGGAATGAAGTTGGCAGTAGAATGAATTACAGAGAGGTATAACAACTCTATATATGTTCCATAGTTAAATGCTGAAAATGATGGAAATCGTCTGCTGGTCAAAAGGAGCAATTTATATGATTAACCCTTTGGGTTTCACAAGCAAGCCTCGCTATTAATAAAGGGAAAGGGGCGAGGGCAAATGCATCACATCTGCATTTGTACCATAATATGAAAGGATAATGTCACTCTTTCTTGCAGAATTTTATTTAAGAAGCTGTTTAGTGGCAAATAAAATGTGTTAATTAAAATATAAAAGTGCTCTCAAACTAGTCAACATTTTTCTTAAAAAAAAAAAAAGTGAATTACCAGATCAGTTACCAGCAAGTATCAAGCAATGACCTTACAAGATTCCAGAAAAACAGGTTTTATTTCCTTACTCCCAACTGGGAAAACAAACCTTCTGTGAAATGCTTCAGCTAGGAAGTGACGGTCGACATCACCACAGTTGGTCAAAGCTACAGGAACTGCCTTTCTGCAGCAGCCCGACAGAGACAGGTATACTGCTGTATACACAACATACAAGGTGTGTGTTTTCAGGAAAATACATATTGTTGCAAATTTCCAGAGCTGCACACGGTGTTTAAGAACTTGATCTAAGACGTTAGCACTCTCCAGCCTGCACTCTCTGCTTACTGCATGTTGAACAGTCAACTCCCATTAGGGGAAATTATGTCTTTAAATTCCTACACACCACAACGACTATTTACTTCAAACATTTGCCTGGCTCAGTGGATGGTGTAAAACATCCAGAAGCCATGCGAGTTAATCAGCAAGGGAGAAACACTTCAGGAAAAAAAAAAAAAAATCAATACAACATGCACATGTTAGTTGCAACATTTTAAAGGTATATGATGCGTCCCAGTAAATCATCATTCAGCACAAAATGGAAAAGTCAATTTTTTCTAGAATTTCTAAGTCATAGTGCCAGAAATCTTTGGAACTTCTACTTTGTAAGCACAGATAAAGGAGGATATGAAAGTCACGCACTGTGTTTTGAGAAATTAATTCTTAACACTAGCAGTTCACATAATATTCTCCAAAAGAAACTGCTTGAGCACCATCCTGACTGCAGCGAGTGGCCACTGTGAGGCAGAGAGCAGGTAAACATTTTCATTTCTGTAGGCAGGAAACAAGCACACATGATGCTGACAGTAGGAATAATAAACTCTAACAAAAGAAAACAAGCAGAACAGGCTCATCAAAACTTTCAACTCCGAAGTTTCCTAAATATTTCCAAATAGTCTCTTACTTCGGGCTTATAAAGCTTTCCCATTCCAAAGAAATAGCATTTTACACTCTGTTTAAATTCTCTTCCAAATCTGCGCCTATTCTCCCACTACAGGAAGTCATTTTCTCCTTCCTACCGAGGATTTTAATTGCTGCCTGCTGAGCTTAGCACCGACTCAGAACTGGGTATGGAAATGTATTCATTTACGTTTCCCATTGTATTTTCTCAGAATAAATTATCATGCAAGAAAAAGAAAACAAAACCAACACAAACCAAAGATATTAGCTCAATATTTTGACTAAGCAACCTGAACACTCTGGGTATGTTCAGCAGCGCTTTCCAGGGCAGGCTGCAGGACAGGTTTTCCCCCAGCCCCGCTCCATCCCTCCCGCAGCCAGCACACGTGTGCACAACTTCTGCAGAGCAGCCTCCGCTCGCTTCCCAACTGGCAGGAGCATCCCTCAGGGGACAAGTCTTTAAAACCTCTGCACTCTTTAAAATTCAACCAGCCAGCAGGTCTATAAACAGTATAGACAAAAAAAAAAAATCCTCTCTCAGCTTATGTCAGTGACAAAGCAGCTCAGCAGTTGACTGCTGCTCCCCTGACAGCGTAAGCCGGGTTTACACAGATCAATAGATGGAAGTCCTACCTAGCTTCCAGGGCTCAATTTTCTCCCTTAATTACAGGTGCTATTCAGATTTTTAAAATGGAAGAAAACAAGATGCCCCCAAGATGCTCCCAGACAAATTTAAAATGCAAATCACATTCTATACACATTCACATACACAGTCGCTATTTGTGTATGATTACAGCTGGTATTTTTGGTAACCTCTCTGTTGAATAAAATTTGAGCTCTCTCTCCTAATGGGTCACCATTTTCACCGAAATTCAGCCAGAACATCCTCTTGAGTCAACACACTCTCAGAAAAAGAATAATGTATTTATTGTCTTTTATTTTCATAGCTTCATAATAGTATGTGCTTATTTTTGAAGACAAAAGGTTGTCCAAGTCTTCAGAAAGCAAAACATCCTTGATTCACATGTCCAGAGATTATTTCTCCTCTGGTTCTCACAGTATTAGTGCTTTCAGAAATGGCCATTGCGCCATAAAGGAAAGAAATTGTATACAGGGGGAAAAGGACAATGATGTTGCTAAAAAAAAATAAATATTATCTATTTGCTTTCAAACACCAAAAACGGAAATGGTATTCAAGAGAACATTTCCTTTATGCCTATAGCACAGCAGCAGAAACTTGCACTCCCAGAGGCTCATGGTCCAGTGGTTTTATTAAATCTCTTTCATCAATTGCACTACACAGCTCCAGCCTGGCCTGGTCATGCTCACCGGGTCTACATTGAGATGACACTACAGAAGTCCAAAAAGGAAGATTTAGCGTTTCTTGCTTATTTTGATGCCCATGCAGCTAATCCTGTGTATCACCATTCTATAAAATAATATAAAAGGTAGTAGAAGTTGCTTCTAAACTCATACACATCGGTTTTCTGGAGAAAAGCTCCTGACAACTCATAGTCTTGCCCTTAAGTGACACTACTGGTTAGTCATCTGGTGAGATTCCAGACAAACACCAGGTTCCTTACTAACCAGAAAAGATAGGATTATTTTAACATATCACCACAGTCAATTGATACAAGCATATGAAACCCTGATGGCTGTTCAGTATACGTTATAGAGCACAGCGATGTTTGTGAGGGTACTCATTTCTTTTTCCACTTCAACAAGACAGAATGGGGTCTCACTACAGCTGGAAGAAAGTACTGGAGCTGCTTCTACAGGAAAATTGCATCAGATTTGATACATATTACAGAAGGAGCTTATTAATGTGCCTCTACACAGGTATGAGGGGTTTTTTTCACTTTAGTTTACACATTTTAAACAATTACCTTTTTCTGTGTAGATGAGGACTGATGACATGATGGATTGCCAGAAATAAGTTCATCACTTAATATTATACTACTGAAATAACTAAGTTTTGAAGGTTAACCTGATACATTTCTGAGGTTAGAAGGATGTGGGAACTATTAACCCCAGCATTTCGTTTCCTTCCTCATCTCTTCATTCTGTTTTGAGGTAGAAATCAGCCAAGTAAATATCAATTAGAGGAGCGAAAATAAACGGTCATCCACTTAGTAACAAAACACGTTTGCACTTTTGCCCATTATCATTACTTCTTCAACTGTTTTCTTTCTCAGTAACAATATTTTTCTAGCTTTTGTCTCTCTTATTTCTCTACCTTACTTCTGTGAAGTCCTTTTCCCCTGCTCCTTTTCACTGAAAAGTCAGTCTCTTATCTTTGTCGTATCTACTTTATTAAAACGTCTCCTTTTTTTCCCCCTTGTTGACAAAAGCTACTTGCTATTCTCTTTTAGTATTTCATCTAACTGTTCTTTCAAAACTCTTATTTTCTTCCTGCTGGCACTTCCTCTCCCTACTAACCTCTCTTTAAATGTCTTCTCCCAGAACACCTGACTGCAGGTCTCTCTCCTGGTTGTTCTTACCAGTCTTCCCTGCTCAAATCTCCATCTCCAACTCCACTGTCCTCTCTTCTTCACTCTTAACCCACCTTGCTTTCTGACCTTCCCATGAAGGGGACTCCATTTCACCATAGTTTTCAGTCACCCTGTGCTAGTCCGAACATACCTTCAAGAAATCTACTTGAGGTTTCAGACTGTCGTGAAAGGTATTTCTGACTCAAACCAGCGACATCGGTGGGAATATTTAAATGCTTAAAGTTAAGCACAGATTAGGTTCGTTCTTAAATCAAAGCCAGGCTGCTCAGCATCTTGCAGTGTTGAGCTCCTATCACTATGGTTCAACGAGGGTGAAATTCTAGTGCTTGCACAGAAAACAGCCGAGGAAAAGGCAAGCTCTCTCCTCGCCACTGACGACTCCTTTCCCTTCCTCCGAAGCTGCACGCACCCACAGCAGGGACTCACGCGAAGCCAGCAGCGGTAGGTATATTTCAAAGCCTTTAGCTCTTACCTCTGCTAAAAAAAATCTCATCAAAAAATTGTAGCTCCAATAAAGAAAGGCCCAAATGGTTTGAATAATAAAAAATTTTAGTCTTAGGTTACATTCACGGAAATCCAAAGGTCTAAAGTATGGAAGTCATCATCAGGTCTCCATAACTATTTTAAACCTCTATGTGCCTCTCTCCAAAGTACATCACTCAGTGATCATCTAGCTGTTTTGTAGGGTTAAAAAAAAAAAAAAATTACCAGCTGCTTTCTGAACACTTAAAGCCAAGAAGAACACAGAAATTAAATGCAAATGGTTTAGGGTGGAGAAGCAAAGCTCTTTTAAGAAATAAATAAATGAAGAAACCCATACCTTAAGGGTACAAAACTTCACTGCTGCAGGAATGAGCCACTAAGTTACTTGGCTTTTTTTTTTTTCCTTTAAGAAAACCCAAACCTTTCTTTAAAGTCAGAAATCTCCAAGTTTAAATATTTTACCTATCATTTCCATGCTTGTTAAATAAATTGTACATACAATTTAGAATTTTCAGAAGTTCAAGGCTACTTGTGAAGAAGAGACTAGAAAGCAGAAGTGTACAATTACATGATTCTAATAAGCTCTCTGCAATACAAGCAATACCTTTCTCCAACCTTTATGAATCATTTGAAACAAGAAAAAGTTTTCCAGACTTCACAATGAGTCCCACTTTGTACACTGGAAAGAAACACAATCAGTAGTTAACTTTCTGCATTTTCATCTTCAGGTACTTTGAATTTTCCTTTAAGAAAATTATTAATTCTCTGAAATTGTTTCAGAGGAATATTAATATTTAATAGCAATTGCTAATTTGCTTGCTAGTCCTATCTATGGGGTAGTCCCATACAAGTCACGTGCACGCAGCACCGTTTCAATCGCAGCGTAACACCGCAGGATGAACGCAGTCATGCCATAACACGGTGGGGGTAACACAACGGCGTGACACGGGAGTTTCAGTGCTGTGTGGGTGGCAAAGCACAGACCCGTAGATGTGCCCTCTAAGCTCTACCCGTTGCAGTACTTCTATTCCCAGAAGATAAAAAAGAAAAACTGTGCAATTGCAGCTTCCTCCAAATAGACCTGCTCTTTTCATCTCACAGCTTTCAGAGTAAGTTGTGGACAGTGCTGTGCTTTCTGATACCCAATTCTATGCAATACAGCATCAACATATAAAGGGGAAGGTGGCTCTGGACCATGGAGCAGAAGTTGTCAGTAATGAATTCAAGAAAGATTAAAATTCCACTAAGCTGAGCTACATGTACATTCCTGCATTCACAGTTTGTTTTGACTCACCAAACACAAATTCTGCCGAGAACAATTTTTGATCCTCATTTAGCAGGCTCACAGGTAAACTGAAGCTGGAGAAGCCCTACAGCCTACGACTGACATCCAGTCATAACACTTAAACACCAAGCCTTTTAGAGGAAGACTTGCTCTCTAAAAACCCTCGTGTTTTCATCTTTCTAAAGCTTACTGAGAGAAATATTAGTTATCTAAAATGAATGAGGAGCTGAATACCTGCCAATGAGGAGGAGATTGCTTACAGAATTCAAATCACTTCTCTTGTTTCTGTTCCCTACCTCTTCTCTACTTGTCCACCTCTCAGTTACGTGCCTCAGGGGAGGATGGAAGGAAGAAAAGGTTGGCTCACCTACCTGCTCCTGCCAGACAGGCAGCTGAAGACTTTTGGTAGCTTAGTCTAGCTGCTCTGTGCTCTGCAGAGCAATAAGGATATAGCTAAATCATAAAGACAAACGAGGTAGCAGGACAAAAAGACTCTAGATAACAAGGTAGCAAGGAGACCTTGAGATCTTCAAGAAGCAAAACCAGGTAAACAAGTAGCTATCATAGAGGTGGCAGTGGAGACCTGAAGGTCAGCTGTGTCTGCTACTGAACTTAGAGGTGATTGCCGCAACATCACTTACAACTAACAACACAATAAATACAGACAAAAATAAATGAAATAAAATTAGTGACACGACCAGGGTGCAGCACACTTCAACTGGAGGCACACTGCAGCACACTCGCCCTGCACAGCAGACTAAGACTGGCGTCCCAGGCAGCATGGTAAGACTTCACTGCTCTTAGAGTGCCTTTCAAATGCACCTTGCAAGGAGAAAAGAACAAATGTATTCATTAACCCTGAGTACTATAAAAGGCATCATTAGTCTCAGTATCCTGCAAGACTGAAGAATAAGGCTTCCTAAACAACCACAGAGAGTAAGTTCAAAAATTCAGAGATTTTTACTGAGTTAGAAAATGCTGGAGTCTCTATTTGTCTAGCTGCTGCCGAATCTCATCATGTAACCAGTTAAAAATTGGTTAAAAATCCAGCCACAGGTTTGTCCAGCATTGCACGCAGGGACCCAAAGTTCACTTTAAAATAACAAGTGCAGTTACAAATAGCAGAATAGTTAAAATAATATGAAGTTCAACACAGGTTAATTGACCTGCTTAAAGAAACCCTCAACTTTCCCGGAACTCACAATAGAAACATAAAAATTGACAATGCCCTTCTTCCCCCAAAAAATTCCCATTAGGATAAGTGTAGATTGAAATGTTACCACCTACCCCTATCACTGGCAAAAAAAACCCAAACCCCCCCCCCCCCAAAAAAAAACCCCAAAAAACACTTTGCCATACAGTTCTAGCAAGCATATGATATTTGTATCCCATGCACCAATAAATAGTTTCCCCTCACTTCCCTAACTCTTGTCAGGGAGGCCATTATTCCCTAGGCAATATCAGAAAACTGGGAAAAACAGGATGTATGCTCTTCCGTCTCCACTCTTGAGATTAATATGTGGGCAATATTTCGCTTTTAAGGTAGCAGAGCATTTATAGTTTAAGAAAGTTCATAACATTTTGTTAAAAAAAAAATCAGAGCATAATGATAGAAAATTGTGTGTCATACAGTAGGGAAAAGGGATTTTTTATTAACATAAACTTTCAAGGACAGCATCTCTTACATTATCTGGAAACTCAGAGAAACCTTAAACTACCTTAAACCACCTCCACCTTAATGTAGAAGTAAGGTAGACATCACTTTCAAAATCCAAATACATACATCTTGGAAGGCTGGGTTAAAATCCACACATCATCCTACCTAGTGAAGAGGGAGGCAATATTTGTTTCACTCAAGCTATCTTCAGATTTCCCACTGCTTACACCACTGGTTAAGATGCATTTGGCAGCAATGCTGAGAACCTCTTGGACATCCTAAAACATGTTTTCGCAAGCTGACAGGCAAAAACTACCCAAACAAAAACTCCACCTTGTTTGAAATACCACTTTACACCTTCCAACTCCCTCAGTTTTTAACCATTACACTTTCACCTGGGCAGATTTCAGAAGCAGAAGCAAGCAAGCAAACAAACATAATCACAACAGTCAAATCGGGAACAGCAGCCGGGGTGCAACGTCCAAAACTGCTCCTCTTCTCAACTAAATCCTAAGTACAAATGAGAAGTACTGCATTAGTGTGATGGGTTAGCCCTTGGCTGGGGGCCAAACCACACACCCACTCACACAACTCCCCCCCACACCCACGGACAGGGGAGAGAATTAAAGGGGTAAAGGGAAAAAAGGGCTCGTGGGTTGAGATAAGAACAATTTAATAACTAAACTACAATAATATTGAAAATAATCCTATATACAAATATACAAATGAGTGACACACAGTGACACTGCCCCCCCACCCGATGACCAAGGCTCAGCCTGTTCCCGGCTAACGATCCCGGAGCAGGGAGAGTCCCGAAACCGCACTCATGGAACGGAGAGAACAGTCCGAGCGTCCCAGACCCAGAGCTGACGGGGTTGGGGGGGAAAGGCCTTGGGAGAGCGGCCACCTGGAGCGAGATGACCCAGAGCAAAAGCGATCCGGAACCAAAAGGGCCGATCTTCCGGAGGGTCCTCACCTCTATCCTGGGCATGACGGGTATGGTATGGGATAGATTATTGACCACTCTGGGTCTCAATCCTGACCCTAAGATCAAATCCTGGGCTGGTCACTGGGGCTGTGCTCCCTCCCAGCTTCTCCTGTTTGCAGACAGCCAGAGAAGCTGAAAGACCTTGGCAGCTGCGTAAACATCACTTTTTATCAGCTTTCTTCTGAGCACAAACCCACAACACAGCCTCTTGCTGCCTATGACGAAAAAAGTGAACTCTGTCTCAGCTGAACCCAGGACAGACAGTCCAAAAGCTAAACCCTTGACTGGGCTCGTCCACCTCTGAACGTGCAGTCCTATGGGGGAGCGTGCCGGCTCACACAGCTGCGCCAGCAGTAGGGGAAGTCGGGGAACCACATGATGTTGTAAAAGGTAGTGAAACCGATTATACGTGCAGGCTGAATTTCTTGAGCTAGAAGAATCTATAGCTAAAAGGAAAGAAACTGAGAAAGGAAAGCAGCTAAGGAACCTGCCGGGATTACCATTTCATAATTACAATTATTTGTGATATTTTTATAAAGGAAATAGTTATTTCTTGTTTCACATGCAGGATAGGTCAAATTCTAAGCCTTACCATAACTTAGCTCAAGAAGAATCACTTGTGCTAATAGTTTTTCAGTACTAAATTCAGATATTAACAGCGTTGAAAAAGGGAAGAGAGATGAAACAACTCCAAAACCAAAGAGGGGCAGGGAAGAAAGAAAACAAGCGTAATTTTAAAGCTCTAACATACCCCTTGTGTTACCAGATACAGACAGATTACTAATACAAACAATAAAACAGAATGGACATACAATTAGATGTACTTTTTCCCAAGGAGATCACAACATACATCCTCTTCACCTATGGAGAGGAAAGGCAAATTCCACCCGCAAGCCAGGCAGCACAAGCAGCTACAGCCAAGAGGACTTTCAGCCGCTTCACTTTGATCCAGAACAGTGACACTGCCCATGCTCAGGGAGGACAGTCACAAATCTAACCCAAGTATTCACTGCACTTACTAAAAATTAATAAAAATTCTGTTCCTGCAGCTGCCTTTCTCTATACATTGAAAGACGTCTTCCCTCCTCCCAACTCGAGTCTGAAATTCAAGAACTGATGCTCTGAGTCTGTACTGGCCCAGTATGTTTTCTCTAACAGTGGCCATGAGTTCCTAGTGAAGGACAAAGGACAGATAAGCACACACTACAACCTCAGAGACAGGTTTTTTCTCAGATGGGGATCTCGGTTACTGATTGTATTTTTATTAATGATTGCAAACAGAAGCTGACTCACACAAAAACCAGAAACTTCTGTTTAGGGAGGAAGCAAACAGTCTATCAGCCAAGTACTTCACAATGCCTTGAAAACTTATACAGAAGTAACGAGTATCAAAAATAACTATATTCTGATGGATTAATGCACTTCCCACCTGCCTGAGTTGCTTCACATTCTTTTATTCCTTGTCCAAGTCCCCAGTCCATGAGCCCCTCCAGTTGCAGCCCACTAACTGCCCTTGCCTTGCTCTTGCTGGTGGCAAAGTCCTAACATCAGTACCACGTAAAAGTAAATTATTTGATTCAACAAAATATAAGGGAGTTATTTGAAGTGACACTTCAAATACCTGTTGCAGTAACAGTGAACCAATGTGCCTAAAATGCTCTCGCAGTCGTGCAGAAAACTATCATCCATAAAAGCAAGGCAAGAGCCAAGACCCAAACACAGGGCTCAGGTATATTACATCCAGCACCAAACATAAAAAGAGGCTGAGCCAGTTAAGATATTCCTCAAAGAGCAGGAGCAAGCAGGGGACACAAAAGCAACGTGAAGTAAAACAGAGGCAACATATTGAAGACTAGAGTGGATGGAGGGTACTAAGCAAGTAGATGAGAAAGTATAACATCGCACGGAATAAGGAATTAGGTGACATTAGACTACAATATTCTGAGGGCAGTTGAAGTCAATCAACAATGACATCACATATGACAATTTGGCAGTCGTTCTGGAAGACATTCCAAATGATTGTCATCCCTGTTTCAGCCATCAGTTAAGTTTTCCCTCTTTGATTTGGCACATCGCTGAAGGTTGTAGGAATAAGCCAAATCACCAACAGTTATTTTTGATAGGCTGATGCAGAATATCTGAAGGACAGTCAAATATTAATACTGTACTTACTTGAGCAAACAGTCGCCCAATATCACAGCTGTATGATAAAAAAGGGCTAACATATGCATACCGTCTATTAAAATGCACATAATTTGACTCAAAATGAAAACATATCTAACAAGTAATTCCATTCATCTGGCCCTTTTTCACCCAGTCTTAAGATATACAAATGCATGCCTTTTCATCAGAACACAGCAGCTGGGAATGAAAAGGAAAGCATTCAAACGATCATTTTCACATCATATTCCATCGTCTTTTCACCAGCTTCTCTCCAGTCTTTCTTTGAGTCCCATTCTGTTACAAGAGAGCTGCTTTTTAGATCAATTCATATTTCCATAATCCACACTGCTGTTTCTCCCTCTCCTCCCCAGGGTGGACTAACCCCTGCATCCAGAACTATGGCTTACAACTGTCATTAAGATCTATAACAATAACAAGACAAAAAAAAAGAGCTAGTAGAGATGAGGCTAGCCAGTACCATATGCTGATAAAGTTCAACATTTTTAGCTTAAAAGCTCTATAAAACAGAACTGCCACAGTCCTGAAAACAACTATACTTGATGTTGCCACCTGTCCTCAAAATTTCAAGAAAGTTCCAAGTATTGGGCTTTTATTTTAAAAATAAAAGTCTAAAAATCAAGATTTTTTCTGTCTCTGTTAGGATGAATTAAAAAAAAAAACAAACAAAAACTGAGAAAGCATCTTGGAATATTTACATCTCAAATAATGTACGGGGCTCGGTGATCCTGGGTGTTCCCAGCAGGCCTAGGTGGGCAGCTATTTCACAGAGTATTTCTCAGGACCGGACAGATTTTTTCTGTTCACATAGTGCAGTGACGAACTATAAATACACTTCTGAATGTTTTGCTGCCTATCACCTATCAGCTGTGATTTGCACAGACAGAAAGCCCTACTGCCTTACATAGACCAGTATTCAATAAAAACAACGTGTATTTCAAACATGAAGTGTCAGGAAATCACAGGAAACTATCTTAACCAGATAAACCTTGCTCACTGTGCACAAAGTTGCTATCATTTCAGCTGGGTTAACTGTTTTTCTCAAAGTTACACAGGAATTCAAGTTCCAAAGTGTCCTTAAATTCAACAATAATGTGCAAAATGTAGACAAAAATACTTTTGAAAATTAGTAATCTCATTAGACTGTATTTCTCCTTTCTCATATCAATGTACCCAAATACTAATCAACCTTATTAATACAGAAGGAACAAAATCCCCAAACCCTTTTTAAGATTCACTGATAAAAACAGAAACACCAAAGCAAGCACCTATCTAGTTAGCATAAACATTTGAAACATGTATTTAATGCCTCATCAGAATAAAAGAACAAAGCCATCAAATGCAGAAAGCTGGTGCGACGCATCCCCTAACAGCACGCCTGCAGCCTTGAAAAGAGTGTAAACAGCCTCCTACCTCCTGGGTTCCTGCTGCTTTCTTAGGAGAACACAGAGGAACACAAAATTGTCTCAACTGGCTTCCTCACTTCGTTTTGACCCAAACAACAGACTTCAGCTTCCTTCTTGAGATTACTATTTTTTTTAATAAAACTTGTGCTATTATTTCAATCTTGTAAAAAAAAAGAATAGAGTCTCTTTCATATTGACCTCATTCACAGAACTGCTGCCACAATCCATGCAATTGAATATTGCATCCTGCAAGAACATGAGCACTTTGTCTCCACTCAGCCATTCATTTCAGACAGGCTTGACCCTCTACAGTTAATACATACATTGAAACTAAAGTCTGCATTTAGTGTCTTGCTGGGGGAAGGCTAACGTATCAGCACTTCATAGGATTTATCCCTTAATAACGGATGTTTACACCCATGCATAGGCATCTATACATTTTTATATATACAACTATTTTCATGTGAATCTGATAGACTTGCACGTATGTCAGGCTTCAGTAGCTGGGTCACTACAGGATAAGGAGTAAGGATTATTGCTCACAGTTCAGTAATGTGATACATGAAAAATAAAAATCAGATTGTATGATAGAAAATACGAGACAACACCACGGAGTGTTACAGTAACTTCACAGCAAACAGTGGGATGCCATATCCCTTATCGGTTACTCATCTACAGGGCTTGGGAAAAGCCTGACATGAAAAAGCAGATTTCGTCTGCTTGCCTTAGAAAGCAGAGAGAGAAGGTGGAATGAAATCTGCAACCCAACTAACCATCTAACGCAGAGTCCCAATTCTTTCTTAACCCCCATCTTTAGTCAACCCCTTGTCATTTTTCATGTTACTCAAGTGGCTTCTGCTTCTCCTGCCATGTTAGCTATTTGTATCATCTTTCTGGTGATATGTTCTTCGTGCGCAGAGGAGTGGCAGACTAAAGAAACAAATTATAATGTCAATTATAAGGGAGAAGAATAAGAACTATTCAACGGATCAGTCTTTCTATACACCATCTATTCTGGGACCCATTGCAGACGGAAATCACCTTAGGCCAATAAGCAGTCAGATTAAAAAGTAACTGAAGTATTACACAGCTAAAAATAATTTCCAAAATAGTTATAATTACTAACTTTGTAAGAAATGTGAGACTTCACATGCTTTAGAGGTTAACACAGAAAGCAGCACTGCCTCTGGCAGGGCCACTAACACCTCCTGGTGCCCTCGGCACCGTGCTCTCCCCCTTCCTTGTGCTGACACTGTTCCTTTTCCCAGGAATGTTTCAACCCAATGAAGGTACTGAGAGCTTGAGTGGTTTTACTTCCACAACAGCTACAAATAGAGGCATACCAGAGATACATCTGACATCAAGAGGGTTTTGTCACTGGCTCCACTGCCACGAGCACCAGCAGATCTCAGTTCTGCTCGCTGACATGAATTTCTGCAGAGATACAGATTTTCAATAATTACGAGGTATTTCATTTTGGAAACAAAGGTGTTGCTTTTATTTGGGTTGCTTCTCTAAAGTGCTTAAAAATACTTTATTTTTTAAAACTACCGGATTTTTTTCCAGATATCATAACATTATTTTCTCCGTGTAGACTTCCATTGGAAAATGAGCTTGCAAGGCTGAAACTAAACTCTAGTCTAACCAGTCTGAATACACAAAACAGGAATTTCAAGATTAAAAACATACACATCTTTTATTATAAAAATTTCATTGAGCACAAGGGAGTTTCGAACATGCTACAAGAGAGAGCCCATAAACACATACATGCAAAATACACTGTAAATAAAACAATATTCCATTAAACAGCTACAACCCTTTCCTCATCCAAACATGGGCTTGTGAGGATAACTGTAGAAGAGCTAGATATGCTCAAATCAGGAATCTTCACATTTTTCTACAAGGCTGATTTTATTCTGAACTTTTTCAACATCATCAAACTCATTTTTATAGGATTAATGCCAGTACAACAGTAAATTGTAACTCTAGGATGTCTCAAACAGACCAGTTCTTTTGGCTGTTGGGGTAATTTTTAATAAAGATTTTCTTTGAAGTGGTAGGTGGTCCTTCATACTCAGAATTCTATCCAGCATGAGTTTGTTGCTCAGTTGATAGTTTTGAGAGTTACTAAAAAGTGAATTACTCCCACCATTTAAAAAAAAAAAAAAAACACCACCAAACAACTTTTTGAAATACTCCAGGTAAAGATAATTATTTTTCATTTCCTGCCTGAAGCATTACTTTTTTTTTCTTTCCCCATTCTGCATTTTTCCCTTCTCCTTCTTATTCTGGCATCCAAAGAATCACCAGATAGAAAACAAGTGGTTTCCCTGCAGTCTTCTCAGGTAAAGAAACCAACAATCAATCTTGCACATTATTTTGTGGTACTAAAACTACGCCTTAATATTTCCTTTACATCATGGACTGCATGTGAGGAAGTGATTATGACAAATCACTCGTCTCTTCTTTTTCCTGATCATCTACAGTTTCTACATCCCATCCAAAACAGATGGGATGTTTTGTAATACAAGATTTTCAAAAGTCAACATTAGAGAAACAAACAAAAAAAAAAAAAGACACCAAAAGAAGAGTATTGCCCAACACAAAAGAAAATGGCAGGCTGCAAGAATAAGAGAAAGGACTGGGGATGAGGAAGCACTGCAAAGTCCGGGCATACTGAGAGGACAAATGTGAGAAAGAGAAGGAATGCATGAAAATGGCTTAGACAAGTTTTCTTTACGTTGTGAAAGCAACAAAAAGGTGACACGATAAACTGTAGAAAAATTCAGAAAGAGAGGAAAATATTTTGCCCGCTGTTATCACATCACTGTGCAAACAGACAGCCCTTAGATTTTAGGAAAGAAGATTCTTTGGGATACATCCAAAAACTAACTCACACATTTTGCATTTAAAACAGAAATGACTGGAAAAGAGGATGGAGAATAGTCTCTTTTTTTTTTCTTTAATATTCTCCTCACAAACTTTTATTGAAATTAGCCTTGATAGCTTTAGTGAGATCTCATTTTTTAAAAAAAATAAATCTGGGAGATATTCAGGTCTCCAGTCCAAACTTACCAAGCTCAACACACACACACACGCGCGCACAGAAGGCTCCTGCTCCTTTCACCTGACTGCTTGGCTCAGGGGCTCGCTACAGAAGCTGCTACGTGTTCTGTTCCAGTCCAGCGGTTTTCATAGGAACACCTCCCTTGCAAGGACGAGGAGTAACACACATACTGTTTTGCAGGAACACAAGCAATTTATCTGAAACACTAGAGTCCCTACGCTGCTGAGACACTGTGCAGGTGTAGGTTTTTCAGAGCCCAAAGGCAGAGTGCTGCCTGAGGACTCAGGTTTTTATAGATTAGGTATGTTTATTGCATCTTTGTATGATTGCCCTCCAGTCTTTAAGGGGCTTCATCTTCTAACCATTTCTTTACACCAGCTATTCTTTGGACAACCTTCAACTTACTGAAGAAGTTCCCATTTTTCTTCAAACATAATTTCTTTGTTTTTTTTCTTTTTCAAGATCAAGTATTTCTTAGGGAAAAGAACAAAAACTAGGAAAAAAAGAATTTAAATTACAATCAAGATGATCATTCTGCAGCCAGGAAAATTACCAAAACTTGCTGGATGTCTAGCTAAGAACATGTAACAGCACACTCTGCTCGTGTACCATTTATTACTATCCTATAAGCTGCACGTTTCTGACTGACACCAGCCATCCTACCTTCTATGTTTGTATATTTATCCCTTTCATCACAAATCAGCTTAGAGCTGTCTCTATACAGTCTTGTACTATTGATTAAAAAACAAACAAACAATTTATCAAGACCTAATGTACAAAAAATATTTCCAGATAATCCATTGTGATGATATGACTAATGAAGAATAGGTTTGACTCAGTATCAGTCTAAAAAGAAGAGCAAAGAGACAATGACAGAAATATTTATTCTATTTACAGTTTTTTGTTTATGAAAATAAAAATATTTCCGTGGAAGAAACTAATCAAAAAGTTGCTGACATAAGAAGAGTTTCATTAAATTTTTAATATTAACTTAATATTAACTTTAATAAAATAGTCCAGGGGAAAAAAACCAACACACTAATTAATCGCTTTACTATCACTACAAGCAGTGAAACAGTCCATCTGTCCTGTATGTATAAACTTCCATTTGATGATTAATTATACAAAGAAAGTAGGATTTTCACTCTTTCAAAATCAGTAAGTTTAGATCACTGTCTCTTATAAGGGTCTGAGGATTTTTTTTTCCTCCAAGCAAATAACTAGGGTATCTCTAAAATATTTTTAAATACATAAAATTTTGCATCATAAAGGATTAAAGGAACAAGACGCATGCGTTCTGACATTCAAAGGACATAACGTGTGCAGCTCTTCAACTTTTTTTGTTCTAGGTTTTTGTTAGCCTAATTTATAACATCAATGCTTGGCAAAGTTCTATTGATAAATTTTCCACACTTTCAATCCTACAACAGATAAAACCCCAATACTTTCAACAGAAACAGCTTAAAAAAATACTCCATATCAGAAATAAGGCGACAGAGAATTAGTATGACACACAGTGCTCTACAACTGCTATTGCATATTCCTGTCACAAAGGCATTCTAATCACCAAACCACCAGTTGGGTGAAGACTTCCTCCCCGCTATCATTAGCATCTGCCTCTCCACAGCTGAATAGAAGAGCTTTTTTATTATTATTATTCTAACATTAAAAAAAGTTCAATCTCCTGTTTCCAACCTGGTCTCCAAAGTCCTCCGGGAACTTCCACAGTACCACTGGATCTGTAAATAATTGACAGACAGCATTAATCAGAGGCAAAGGAACAGAGTATTACAGTCAGAGTACATTAATATTAAAGAGAGGGTCAGCTTAGCGTCAAGCTTTGAGGCAAGTGCAAAAACACATCTAAAAACTAAGGAAGATACTGGATTATTAAAAAGACTTATTTCATATTTATGAAACTATATGTTTGTTTTACATATGGTAGCAGGTTATAATGTACCAAGCTATTTTCATAGCCAACTCTCTCTTTTTAACCTTTGAGTACTTTATTTTTTTAAACGTGTGTTCAATTTTCATATTTTAATTTAATTAAGAAATAAAGGTGATATAAAACCTCTTTCCATTAAAGGAAAAAAAAGATGTAAAATGATAAGAAAGATCTCTAAAAAGCATCATTTGTTATTTTAAAGGTAGTACCAATGTAACCAGCACTCTCAAGGAAGAGGCTAGAAGACCTAGCACAGTTGAATATTTTCTGTTCAGACACATTCAAAATCAGCATTTCAATAGTATCTTAAAGTTTTCATTAACCTATTATAAACTGTTAATTCTCAAAATAATCAGTGTTATTTAGGCTGTATATTAGTCTACAATTAACATTATATAGAAGGCATCTAACACAACAACTGCAACCATAACCTTTCAACAAAACCAGGGATTTTTGATGCTCTTCATCCTCCCAAAGCTTTTCATCTCCTGTGATACAAAACCTTCCCAAGGTGCCACCGTTAAACTGGACCACAAACACCCAGGAAGCTTCACAGCGCTTCTCTAACACAGAGCAGCAGCCCACTTATCCACGTGCTAGAAATGAAATTACCCGTCCTCCTGCACGGGAGACCCAGGGGCGTGCCAAAGCCTGGACTATGCAGGAGCTCACCAGCTCCTGCCTGTGCCCTAGCCAAGGCCACGGAGACCCTCCCGCTGCAGACCCCGCGGCCAACAACAGCTCTGGGTGCCAGCGGGCGGTGAAATGAATGGAGAAACCGAGCAGTAAGCACCGGCGGACACCACCTGATGGGAACCACAACCTCTTGGCTACCTCGGGAGCTGCTGGGATTTGTCTTCTGAGGAGCCAAGATCTGGGAATGGTAATGGATTTACACTTCAGCCTCTAACACTAGCACTGTCTGATAAATCAGAAATGTCCTTCTCATTGCTCCGTTCGACATCAGAACTGAAGGGTTCTCCACTTCAGGCAGAGTACAGAGGTTTCTACTCTTCTTCATCCTCTCACATATGTTTGCTGCCGCAAATTGAAGGTTCAATGGAAGGGAAACACCACTGAAGGTATTTTCATTCCCAGCTGCTGATTTCAAGCCCTACTATCCGACACGCAGCTGCAGCACCGCGTTTGCTGCTGGCCCACTCACAAGGAGGTGGGGACTGAAGTCAGTATTCCTCCCTCATCCCGGGCCAGATGTTAAACCAACAATATACATTTTGAACGTGTCGCAAAGTTCAACTTGTCAATCAACTCAATTTATACCTTATTTTCATCTAATTCAAATCCAATTGAGATCTTTGATAAAAATGTGGCCATTTGATTCTTCCTACCGGTCAAGCACATCTTTGCTCCTAAGAACATCTGGGGAAGGTTCTGCAGCCATTATTTGTGCAAATGGATATTTTGCATAAGGAATCTTCCTCCATCTACCGCGGGGCACAAGACAGAGGAGGAGGCAGACACAAAACAAGAAATAAGATGCCATGTTTATAAAAATATGAGAGCCAACAAACACAGTTACTCAAAACAGAGACCTTTTTTCCCATCTATTCTGTGTGTATTTAAATCACAAACACATCTGTGTAATGACCAGATACAAGAATTTGAAGGTCTCAGTGCCTATATGGTAAGGGATCTCTTATTTTTATTCCAGTTCAGTATAACAAAAAATAAAGTATATCACTACATCAATAGTGATCTCTGATAATTCAAGGAGCAGCAAGTATGGTAACAGATATCAAATAATCAATGTTAATTCATAAATTACTTGTTAAAACCACTAGAATTAGTGTAGAATCCAAAAAACACCTTTAAAAGGCTTGCAAATCTAAGACCATATTGTCCACAAATATTTCAACATAAATTTCTCTGCAAACAAGCAATCCCACTGCACTCCCACCACCAGCTGCTGCTTGGTGATCCTGGACCATTGTCTGCACCAGCAGGAGAGAGACTCTTCCACAGCTACACACTGAACCAGATGAAGGAACCGACCAAGATCAAACCAACTGGCTGGGATTTTTCAGGTCAGCATCAGTTCCCCAAAACCCTTGGGTTTGTGCCAGACAAAAAGGAAGAAAAACCAGGGAATGGGGAGCTGTGGTGAGAAGAACTTCCCAAGTCTCGCTGTACCATTTATAGTTACTTCTATTGCAAAACTCAAGAGTTATTGGCTGCAAACAGGTTCTGCAGTAAGGCAGGGTGGCAGACCTCTGCCCAGCAGTGAAACCCAGCAGATTATTTTGGCAGATGGGAATTACAGTTACACAAGAAACATTAGGATATTGAATGCTTTAACACAGTAAAAAAACAAAATCACAGGGTTTTTGATACTTTGTAGAGCGTTTAACATACAAACATATTATTACAGCTCTGTCATACTACCTGGGTCTTATTTGAAATAGTAAGAACAACTCTAAAGTAAATTCCAGTTCATGGATTTACAGGTGTAACAACATTTATTTTCATATCATGAGAGGATAATGAAATGCATGTAATGTAAACAGGCAGACTAATGCTCTTAATACTCCTTCATAAAAAAAAACAAAGGAAAGCCAAGATTCAAAACAATATTCCTAACTCAATTTAAGAAAAACATTCAGTGCTACATTCAGAAAAAAATACATGCCTCCAAGGCTTGTCCAGCTGCTTTGAGCTGGGGTTTGCAGTAGGCTTTTAACTGGTTATTAAAATAAAGTGTTTGGCAAGTACTTACTAAGTAAGAAAATCTGATGTGAGCTGTGTTTCAAAAAGAAAGGTTCCTATACTCTTTCTATGCCTTCCCTCTGTGAAACCAAACCTTGACACCCATAAAAGGCCTTGGGATTTTATGATAATTATCCAAGTCAGGGATTGGGCTTTTTTTCAAAAGATCACGTTTGTTTCTGCTTTTGGAGCTAGACTCAGGCAGCATCTGACGCATCTTTGTGGCGACTTCTCACAAGTGCTGCAAAGGAAGAAATAAACGGGTACTGATTTAGGAATAAAAAGAGAAAGTATAATCTGCTTCCCCAACTTCATGCACTTTATCTTCAGATTTACAGACTGAATTTCCTTTTCCCTGAGGATTACTTTCCAGATAGCCCATCGGATCTGGCAATGCTAGGTCAATTTTATGCTGATTTTATGGGTGAGAGGATGGGAATCACTCAAAAATAGCTGTTGCTATAGCTGTCTGAGGATCTACTGAGTTTCTCCTCGTCTTCTTTTCCTAACAGACTTTTTGGGACAAACGCTTTGCCCCAATTCTAAGTACATGTAGCAGTAAGAGGAAATTGTTAAGTGCTCATGTAAAACAGTTGGTGCGTTGCATCTGTAAACAGATATATGCATGTGTAAGCACCCGTTTTTCCTACGCCTACTGCATTCAGGACAAACATTTCTTACAAAAGCACATCATAGCCCATACCAGTAACACTTGAAAATTCCCCTGCTAAATATCCGACAGCATTGGAAAGTGTGTCTCCCAGGTGTGAATGTCACACCACTGTGAGGCTGCAGCTCACGCACATGCTGCCAGCCACAACTTGTGACATTGACTACTTCTGCACCTCTTGTGATCATGGAAGTCTGTCTATACGTATTTTAAAAGAAAGCTTTTTATAATAAGATTTGGAAAGAACCAGTTAAGAATTAGAAGCAGATGCAACGCTTGGTAGAAGTCAGAAGAGAGACAAGCATGGAATAGTTTGTTGAGAAACCAAAACTTAAAAGCACAGTGTACTTGATACTAAGAGAAAAGTGAGTCACACGCAATGCTTAAAACCAAAAGTATTCAAAAATGTTGCAATCTAGAACTGCTCCAGAAGAAAAATACAGGCAAGTGTGACACATACTAAGAGAAGAGGAAAACATATGCATATGCTCAAAGTAACTCCTCTTTAAAAAAAAAAATATATTCCCATGGAGGAAACTTCATAAAGCATATCATCCGTATCTTTAAGAAAGCCACTTCTAACACATTTTAACTTCTGTAGCAAACCTAAGAAAATATAAAAGTATTATTTTTCATGACGGAGTAGATTAGAGAAGTAATGCATTCAGAACTATGAAAAAATAAAGAGAAAGCTTGCCAAGTAGTACCTTTCCCAAAAAATCAGTAGTTAAATACACTCTAAAAATACTCCTCTGAATCATTAAGTTTGCAGGTTATAAACGTCACCCAAAAATACAACAGGATAAGCTAATTAGCACACATTCAATTTGGTAATGGAAGAGAAATTACAAACACATGCTGAGAAATAGCATCTCCGGCAATTCTCTTGATAGCAACAGAGAATAATTTCAGACAGAAAAACACAGCGAAGGTAAAATGAAACGGATTAATTAAGTAGTCCAATATTCTGCCTAGAGAGGAGGAATCTTCATCCCTGTAGGTTTAGGGAGCAGGACAGACAAAAAGACTGCCAAACAGAGTTGGCCATGTCTTGGGACAGAGGAAGGGACTAAATGACTGTTTAGGATCCCTCCAGCGATATTTTCTCTGATGCTGTAAAGATATTCCTTGGAAAAAAGCTGCCAGTGCAGAGGGGAACAGAGAGGCTGGGGCCAAGAGTCATGGGGGTAGGGAAGAAACGCAGTGAGGAAAAGGAAAGCAGCAAAGCAAAGCTTACTGCAGACAGTTCTTTCTTCTCTGGAAAAAAAAAATAAAAAGTTCCAGATTGTTTTTCTTAGATGAACACAAGAATGCAATGAATAAAGCTGAAATGCTATTGTCTCAGGGAGCAGCTTTACAGACACACATTCAAGCAATAAGTGTAATTGATTTTGTTAGAATAATTCATTTTCAACAATTAAAAATAAAAAAAAAATCAGTTCTCTCAACCAAGTGTATAATACTGCTATTGTTCAAAGGCAAAAATCTGCTACATACTTAAAATTATTTGACAGAAACCTGCAACAGTAATTATAATGAGGCTTTTGTATCAATATAGTATTTTATTACTACACCAGTGAATAAGAGATGAACTATAACGTGCAACCCATGTTTCCACAGATGAAATCATCTGATGAAAAAACCAGCATTCACATGAAGAGATTGCTTCTTGCAGAAAAAAAAGACTTTTGTATATCATATTAAAATCCGCTTGTTAACAGTTTCATACGTGGAGTGCCAGGGTGCAGGAGGAGCAGGAGGCACTGCTGTCAGGAAGATCTGAGTGCGACAGTGGTCTTCAGCCCCCAGGTTTGGGGGATCAAAGAGGAGCACCCGCCAGCAGCTGGAGGAAGAGCAAGATGCCGCAGAAAAGGGGGGAAGGAGGGAGTTACAGTATTTTCCAAGCACCAGTAATCAAAAGAAAGAACAAGGACAAAATACATTGAAGCAACTTCCTTAAAAAACTGAGACTAAGGAAGACTCACTAACTTCTCCGGCACTTAAAACCTGTCAGATTAAAGACAAGATGCAAATAAGGGTGCCACTGTAGAAAATACTTGAAAGTACACTTTTATGCAAATCATGTAGTCCGCATATTTTTTTGCTCATCAAAGGAATACTGAAAGCAACTTCTACAGGACCGTTAAATCTGTTCTTACTCTGTTCTACAGAAAGCTTATTGCAGAATGCAACCATACTCTTAGTCTTCAAAAGAAAACATTTACAAAATTTTATCAAATATTAACAATCCAGCATCTTCAACTTCTTTACTCACACTTTACCCACTAATGTGCCTTCCTAAATTGCCACCACAGTTTCAAGTATTTGCTAGTCCTCCAAATAGCAAATGAACACAAGGCCAAAAAAATCTGCACCAGAGCAGGGATGTTCCCCTGGAAAAAAAAACTACTCCCAGCCAAAAACTGGTAATACTGAGCGCTTGACCACTGACAACTTTAAGAGTGAAATACTGACACTTTACAACCGTGTCAGTTGCAAAAAACATTACCGAGTTTCAGGAAGCATATTTGCAATCGATTGCAAAGCTTATGCTCCATTTTGAAAAATTATTTAGGCATTGAAGGAGATATTTGGAATGTGTGAATTTCAACATTTTTCCTTTTAACTTTTCACATACAAATGAAAGAATGAATTAAATAACAACAGTGTCAACAAACACACACTAAACATTGCCCTTTAAGAAAGGGAAAATGGAAAATAACACGTTAGTAGCCTGCCTCAGTTACCGTTGTAGTAGCTGTCACCTGTAAGTCTTTGTGGTTGCACATTTGTAAATCAGAGATGTGATTTTTATACCAGCCACTTTTCAGGCAGGCTCAGAAACATGATTACAAAGACTGACTCCTCACAGGTAAGATGAAACACCTTCCTCCCACAAGGAAGCTTTTCCTAAGGAAACTGCTTTTAACTGTAGCTGAACATAAGCTGGGCAGGCTTTCAAGTAAGCTGAAAACTGTATCACCATGTAAAATAATTTCCACAGGACTTGAAAAGTGCCCCAAACTACAAGTAATCCAAATTACTCATGGGTTTATCAAGTGGCTCAGAATTTAACTGCGTCTTTTCACAGGCAGGTAACTTACTAAATGGTTTCAGGATACCAGTGCTCACACCACGTTTGTGGAAATTCACAATTTTGTTTCTAACACATGGGAAAACAAAGAAACAATCCACAAGTATAAGAATCCCTCGGTCTGTAAACAAAAACCACACACACAACATTCTTCTCTGCTCCACGCAAACACAACTCACTTTTGAAGTCCGTGGGTCCGACTCAAGTCGCTACTTGCAGTGTTACGTCACGGCACCTCCCCAGCTTTAACATGCATGTCAGTACTACCCCATCCAAGTGCCAACAGCTCACACGCTGCAGTGCGTGAACCTGACGTGTGTACATCGCGCTGTAAAGCCACACTATAGATTTACTGATTGCAAAGTTTACCATAGAATTATTTCCAAGTACTTCTCCTTTTAACTTAAGTGATAACGATTCCTCAAAGTACTCAGAAAAGGGTCTCACTCCAAGTACTCACTCCAGGATGTGAAAACAGCGCACAAATGTTGAACTCCAACTAATCCCAGGCAAGGTTCAGCCTACCACACTGCAGAGATTCAAGGCTTCGTCTGACGGCACTAGAGGTTTTGGACCTCACTGTTCCTCCAATTTTTCCAATTTCCCTGTCTGTAACATGCTCAAACTAGGCAACAGGTACTTTTTTCCTTTTACAAGTAGATGGTTAAAACTTCTAGCCACAACTTGGCATCTCCTTCAGAGCTGCAGGTCAGTCTCTTTTTGCCCAAGAATTTTTCACCACTGAGGAAGAGAGCAGTAATTTCAGCTCACTAGGGACAGAAAGAAAGGGTCCTTTTGGCGACAATGCTATTAGCCATGCTTCAGGATAAAACCTTAATCGGGGTGAGAGTTCATTGCACAGATAGTGCACAGATAAAGTGAATATGTTCAGCCTTCATCTAGTCTCTTCACAAGATAAGCTGGAGCTTCTTTTACCTGCTAAGTCTTTAGACCGAGCTTGTAAAGTGTGGCAACAATTGTATGCCTCTTGGAGTCACAGGGTTATTTTTAACTTTGCTATTTTTAACTTGTAATCATTAGCGAACTACAACTCATGAAAAGGAGGATCTACGAACTAAGGTAGCAAAAGAACAAGCAAGCTAGTGCCAGCCTTAAGTCACTGCTAATGTTTGAGAAGGATTTACAAAACAAAATACTTTGTTCTGCTGTCACTGGGTCTCTTGTTCAAAGAAGTCTCAACAAGACAGGCTGTGCAGTGATCTAATGAAATGAACAATAACTGAAAACAGGAAGACTAAGGTCATTCACCTTTGCAACCAAATACAAGTTTTACATGCTGCCCTCTAAGGATGAAAAACTAACCCACCGCAGCCCCTTGCAAACAGACACTTTGTGCATGGTTTTGTTTAAATGAAGGCACAGGACTTAAAGTTCTTAAAAAATAAGGTGGGCTACACAACATCTTCCTGTACTAGTGCTGCTAGGTTGATTTTGAGAAAAATCTAGAAAAGTTCAAGTACGTTATTACCAAGCAACACGTACTAAGTAAATTAGGAAGACGCAAACCCCCTGCACAGCCAAGCATACTGGCCATGGCCCATCACTCCCCTCTCCTGTTCCACTGATGTCTGATCAGAGACAGGGAAAAACATTTTATCTCACCAAGTAAAACATTATAATCGCTTTGTGGAACCCACACGGACTGTATATAGAAAAAGCAAAAAGCCTTTGGCACATGGCAAAGATTACATCTCAGTATCTTATGGATGCCTGAGTTACTGCTTCCTAATTCCCTTCAAGAAATACAAATTTGGTAACAGCTTGGACATTAAAACCCAGGAATACCTGTGATCCTGTAAAGCAAATGGCCTGGTTGCAGAAAACAGATTAATATTCAAGACACTTTAGACAGACATTTTTCAAAAAGAATACAAAAAGAAATCTTACATTAAATGCCTAAAAAAATAAAATTAAATAAGTAAAAAATTTAACCAAAAATGTAATGCTTCTGTAATCATTTTTTCCAAAGCAGAAGTTAGCCCAGTCCTCTTGCTTATTCAAGAAAAAAAAATTATTGTTGCTGGGGAACTCCCTCGTGACCTCGTAGTTGATTTATCTATTTACATCACTTCTTGCCTGAACAGTGCAGCAACATTCCTTCCACGTCCCACTGGTGAGGACCACATCCTGGTCACAGACAACTGTTTAACATTTGAGGGCAGGACTTCCCTGTAAATTATGCCCCTTGCCTTAAATACCAACGAGCACAAGCAGCACAATGTGATGACTCAACAGCTAACAGGTTTTTTTAGGCCAGAGCAATACATAATACATTGGAATGATGGAATAAACAACATTGTCAGAGAATACGCAATGTCATTATCTGCATTATAAAGGTAAGGGCACTATACAGATAAACTAGGTATAATGAGGGTGGTGAGGTACTGGAGCAGGTTACGTAGAGAGGTGGTAGATGTCCTGTCCCCAGCAACATTCAAGTTCAGGTTGGACAAGGCTCTGAGCAACCTGATCTAGCTGAAGATGTCCCTGGCTCATTGCAGGGCATTGGACTAGATGACTTTTAAAGGCACCTTCCAACCCAAATCATTGTATGGTTCTATGATATATATTTAGTACATCAGTAGACAAATGTCGCTTTCAAACATCCTCCGCTAATACTGTCCCTGGCCAAATGCTTTAGACAAACTGCTCCCAAACAGGGAAAACCTCCACATGATAAAATTTATACGCTGAAGTTCTGAGGAAAGCACAAAGGCAGAAAAATATTCCTTCCCTCCATCATAGATCGCTGGCAGGGTAGGAAGCAAAGTGGCATTCTCTATTTGGCAGACACATGGAAGAGGAACATTTCCTTTGAACAGCCCCGCAAAAGCCCAGGCTGCTGCTGGGTTTAGACAAAGCACATGCAGCAGTGACCAGCTCGTGGGATGGGGTTGTCCCCCATCCAAGCACACCTCCTCCTTTTCCCCAAGACCACTGTGAGCAAAGCTGAAACTGGAGTTGGTGACATGATGACTCTTCAGGCACCGCAGGCTGGCCTGTGTTTCATTGCCTCTTCCCAGAGGCCCTGCCTTTCCCAAACACAGGGGAGAAGAAAGGGAAACGCAAACACCAGCTCTTCACAGCTGCAGGAATCAAGGACAGTGATAAGCTTGAAAGCGTGAGAATTACTGCCTTAGATACTGACTTCATATTCAAGCACGTCTGATTTGTAGCAGAAGGAAGACTTGTTCTTGAAATGGACCATTTATAATATTTAGGGAGTTTCCAGCAACAATGAAAGCACCATCAGCTCTATTTCTGAACGTCATTCATGACCCAGCATTCACCTCGTATCATGACACAGACTACATCAATGTCTTCTGAATGCAAAATACCTAGAGGAATCATGAGCTTTTCATCTGCCCTGGTGAACACTCATCTAGTGTAAATCTGTACTGAGGCAGACGACCTTCATGAAAACACCCGCAAGAAAACCCAAACCAAAAGGACTTTTTGCCCAGTCCTCAGTCTACTTCCTCGCCTCCATCAGCTCAGACCTACCTGTCTGGGGCTTGGTGAGCTCTGCAGAGCCAAGCCCACTGACACTGTCACTGCAACGAAGGACAGCCACAGGGAGAAGTGGATAGGTTCTCTGTTCATTGTTTTATTCAAGATTATTCATGACATTTCAATTAAATAATACAGACACTACTATACTGTACATTCAGCCCATCTCTGATCACACCGTGAAATGAGGTTGTGGATTGTGTAGTGATACTCAGCTTATGTGTGAAACAATTAACGTAACAGTACGTCATAAAAACAGTTTCAAATTCTCTATCTTTACCTTGCCTTCATTCTCCTGCTACAATTAATGTTGTCTCTATGAAATTCAAAGCCTTGTGTTTTGCTTACTGGCTGTGGTAGGAAGGGACCGAAGCAGAGCAGCACTGACAGCTGGGACCTGGCCTGGCTATTTCCTACTCCTCAGAACCTCTATGGCACCACAACTGAAACACATCTGTCTATGACAGCTTTAATCACAACAAACAACATTTCATAATTTTTTATACATACCAATCTGCTACAAATTAAATTAAAAGAATCATAAACACTCTCAGTTACACAAAGCTCCAAAACCATAACAACCACACTGTTTACCCATAGCCTACATATATAGTTTCCTATATGTTTAAAGAGTTCACAGATGTAAAACAATTAAAATACCTTTTTAAAACACATATATTTTCTAGCCTACTCTGATGCAGTGTTCATTTTTATCTTGGTTGTTCACAATACATTAAACCAGAATAAAGATGAAGGAGAATTGATCAATAAGCACAAATCTTTTTTTGCCTTTGCTTTCCATCTTATACCAAATCCATTTTAATAACATTGGGGGGGAAAAAATAAACTCATCAGTC
Organism: Pterocles orientalis; assembly: GCA_011057875.1. Taxonomy (NCBI): domain Eukaryota; kingdom Metazoa; phylum Chordata; class Aves; order Pterocliformes; family Pteroclidae; genus Pterocles; species Pterocles orientalis. The sequence goes on along the minus strand of WKFP01013332.1, from coordinate 40,385 downwards.
ACCTGATGGAGTAATTCAAAACTTAACCAAACAGGGCTAATGGGTGAGAATTGAATTGAAAACACCTTGACAAAGAAAGCAATTTCTTTTCTTCGCACTCCTCAGAAGCTGTGGGTGATCACTGTAATCGAACCATCAACAGCGAGGGGCCATCTGTCCCAAGGGCCCTCCATGTGAGCAAGAATCAACAACAAAAAATTTGAAAGACTGGCCCACATGCATTCAGCCCTGATTTGTCTACGACAGGCAGCATGCAGCTGAAAATCCATGTTTGGACGTTTTTCACATACCCATCCTTAAAAGTCAACACCAAACTTTTGATAAGAACAAAACACAAGAGTAGGTTAAGAGGTTGCTTACAGAAAGATCAGCATTACTGCAACAGCTGATAAACCTCTAACCAGCCGAGATTCTCACTCTATCACGAAGCACTCATATTTCAGTATCCAGTGGCCGCGTTCAGGACAAAGAGAGTAAATAAACCAGCCTTTACACTAGCACTGATGTTACAAGTCCCCTCTAGCATCAGTTCACGCAGCTACTGAAGATACTCTAGTTGTTCACCAAACCCCTTATACAGAACCCCAAACCTTGGGGTTTTTTCCATAGAAAACAAAGAAAAGATTAAGAAAGGGTCTCCAGAAGTTGTCCAGCCAGTGAGCACCCCCAGTGCATGCAGAGAACTGACCCAGCAGCAGCACCATGGCTTTGGCACCTGACGACCCAGGGAACAGCCACTGCTCTGACACCCACCAAGGGCTTCCCAAGACAGGAGCACAGCCTCCACGGCACATCCCTCCCAGGGATGCTCCCAAACTGGCCACTATTCCCTCGCCAAGCCTTTCAAAAGGAAACACCACAAAGAGCAGAAGGTTAATCCAATTTATTTCTTTGGTGTTTTCCTACTGGAAAATACACAGATCTTTTACTAAAACAAACTCTGCCATAGCTGCACCTCTGCACCTTTCTCTCCAACTGCTTCAAAGCTCTGAAGAGTCACAAGAGTTAAGCTAGAATGTGGGCCCAGCCAGCAGTGCAAACACGCTCCGATTCTCAGTCCTGACGGTTACCTGCTGCATGATCTCAAGTCAGTCATTCCAGGTTTCCAAACATCCTGAAATCTTGGAAAAAAAATAATTCTTTTCAACTCAGAACATTTCCATGCATTAAAAAGAAAGGACACTTCCACACAAGACCAGGGTTAGTTATTTCATACATACACATAAGACAAGTAAAAGCAAATCAAAGGGTTTTCTCACAGGTGTTTATTCAGGTCAAAATTCCCAATTATTTGCCAGAGTGGATCAAAACATTAGATGTAAATGGCATCCCAATGGGCTGTAACCAGAATGGTATTGTGCCTTGCTGCCCTAGAGACAGAGGATCCAGGGTCCAGTCTCTGTGGGTTACTAATCCCAAAGCACATTCAATAACCAGGAAACTTTCCAATACATTTCCTGTTATCACGTATTTCAGTGACAAAACAGAAGAGTTAACATTTCTCTACTGATTTCTAAAGCACTATTTATTCAGAACAGCAAAGTAGAAGGGTGATGTAGATGCATTATTTAAATTTACATCCCATTACCCAGTAACTGTGATGTGGTTAGAGTGTAAAACTGTTTTATCTTATGAAACCTCAATGCCTGATGCCTGCTTCATCCAGTGGAATCTCAAATTGTGCACAGAGCAGTGAAAATTAATTTAACAGTGTGATAATAGCAGACAATATATTTCACCCTAACAGAAAGAGTTAAAGTTCAAAACAACGTGTTGCACCCGCACGTCCCAAGTGGGGTCAGAACTCAACACAGCCTTTGTAAAATGAGCCTTTCCAGAAGGCAAAGTCAGAAGCTGCCTTCTCCCATTTCAGCAGCCTGCATTCAAACTACCTGTCCTAAAAGTACAAGAACACACGTCAGAAGCAGCTCCACCAGCGAAGGCACCCTGCAAGGTACACAGCTACGCTGCTGGGGGACAGCCCGACCGCCGTGCTGATCAGAGCCAGGGTACCCCAGCCACGCCGAGGGCTCCGGCCAGTTGCGTGGCTGGTCGCAGAGGAAAAGAAGTGGCCCAGAGTGTGGTTACCGCCACTGTGGGCAGAGAGAAGAGAGGAAACAGACCTGTGTGCACTCAGAAGAGCAACAGGGTGTTTGGGGATGGGCAGATAAGGACTACAGGAAGGAAGACAGTATTACAGAAAGATGGGCCATCTGTATGTTTGAACTGAGTATTTCTGCCTCCTAAGTAATGAGGAGCTTAATTTTACTTTCCAAAGAGCAGTACAGCAGAAAGAAGTGGGATGAGAACAGGGGAACCATCAGTAATGCATGTGTACGCACCAGACATACAGCAGTCAAAAATATTAGCAAGGGAAAAAATGATATTATTATTATTGATGTGAAAGAACAAGGAATGACTCATTAATAAATCAACAACAGCATAAATTAAGGTTATGTCTCATCTAAAAACATCGATCTACAAAATAAATCTGATGCTAATATTTCAGAATGCACCTATAAACCTGCACAACTGTAACACCCGTCAACACACAGAATGCACCACAAGTTGAAATATATGACACTGCACGCAATATTCCGTATTATATTAACGTGTAAAAAGTTTTTCATAAAAAGGTCTCCCCTCAACCACCACCCTTCTCATTGCCCAACCTCTCTGTGTTCACTAATTGCATGAAAGGATCAGGTACTATTGTGTCTTCCACGTGTTGGAGCGGCCGTATGATTCTAGCATCCATTTTGTGCCTATTTCTCCAACTTCTTCCTTGACGTAGATCATTACACGAACCCCAGGCTACCTGTGAGCCCCACATCACTGACCACTTCCTCGTCATTTCACACCCGGGCTTTGTCCTCCCACACCTTCACCATCGCCACCAGTAAGGCAGCACTGCTGCCACGGCCACACATTCAGCACAGGAAGGCTTCAGAGGATGATCTGAACGATCAGTATGGTTTGGTAACAATTTGGTAACTAACTGGAGCTTTCGTCTTTATTTTTCCTTTTCTTTCTGAAAACAAAAGGAAATTAACCTCCAGGAGAAATAGTTGAGCTCTATTATGTATGTGAAACCTAGACCAGCAAGGGTTTACAGTTGAAATGAATGCCAAAGGCGAATAATTTCTGACCTAAACACAAATTTAAGTCATGACCAGATTGGCTCCAAGGAAATACCATTGTCTCAATGGTCATTTATCGGGAAAACAAAAATGCTATGAACACTAAGAATTAATCACAGGTGCCAACTAGCCGTCATAAGGCATACAAATGAAATTTCAGAGGAAGTATTCAAATGTTTTCAGACCAACAAATCCTTGTGCACTACGTTGCAGAAGAAACAAATCATTAACCACACACGTGCACTTCTTGTCAAGAACAGTTCAATATGCAACTAGATAAAAGAGAATTTTCTTTGCCTTAAGATAACTAATTCCATTTTTATATTAAGGAAGTCTAACCATAATCACCTGCACCAACAATTTCATAGTCAATATGATGTGATGTATTTGTAAATTATGTCTATATAAAGTAAGGTATCTCCTTATAGCATCTTTTTAATTAATTGCTTTGATAACTAGTAAGAAAACATACAGGGTATGAAAACACTGCTGCACCATGCAAGTAGAAAGACATACTCTCTCTCAAGCAAGCCTCAGATAACTACTCTCTCATCTTCAGCCTTCCATCACTCTGATAAACAAAATCAGCACACTTGCCAGAGCAGGGAAAATCCACTCATTTCTGAAAACTGAAAAGCCGAAAAACAGATTTGAAGAATTATGGATGTGCAAATATCACATCTTAATTTTAACAAGTTATCTCAGATGACTTGTTATTGCTAAAATTCATTTCTATCAAGGGGACTAATGTGCTCTAGACAAAACAGGAAGCCTGTGAGCTGGGTGTTTTGTCCATGTATGTTGAAAAGCACATGCAAGACAGAACTGGAGGCTAAAGCCCCATCCGCCCCCAGAGGATTTCTTTTCAGGGTTAGGTAAATTCCACAGAATAACATTCTGCTTAAGCCCGTAAAGCATACCGCCTTTCTTCAGGGAAAAGGCACAGTTAAGATTCCAGAAATAAAATCCTGTTCTAGCCCAAGTCCATGCTCCTTTACCAATTGCTTTCCCATAACCCATATACCACCTTAAGATAGGTGTGACTTAGAAACTGCATTTTTGACACACAGAGTAATTTCTATCACAAAGTTTTCTACCACTGTAGCAATTAGTCAGAGAAAAAAAAAAAAAAAAAAAAAAAAAAACCTAGATCTGAGCAATATTTTCATGTTTGAATAAGCATATGATATATGTGAATCACTGAAAATAATTTACTGTTGCAGACAAAGAGATATTTGCAACTTTGCAGAGCTCTCATGGCCTCTTGAGTGTGTATTTTGGAAAGAGTTCCTGGGGATTTGCTGGGAGAAACACAGCTGAGGAAATGCATCTCTCTCACCAATTTCACCAATCTGCTTTGAAAAGAGAGCCAGAATGTCCCAAAATAGGAGGCAAATGGAGCTCTGTTTGGCACTGGGGAAATGGCCGGGTGTTTGCTTGGTTTTTAGATTTTTTGTTTGTTTTTAAAGCATGTTTTGCGATGAAACAAGGAAGTGTGAAATCACCCTTGCCATAACAGGAAAAACAAACAAAAAAACCCATGTATATACCTTTCAAGCAACCCCACAGGGCCTGCTCATGGCAGCAATACGTGGAAAGCAACAAGACTTGAGAGCCTGGAAACAAATGCTACCGTAACTGCAATGCCCCAGGATGGCAATTACAGCAACCTCAGTTCTCTCAAGAGGTAGAAAAAGGTTGGATTTGTGAAGGAGGCAGACTACAGGAGATAACCTCCTCTTCATGGAGTATCAGACATCAGGTACATGTCACTGTCTCCCTTTGCCACACAGCAGTCATGCTTAGGAAGCCCGAGTATTCTAATGTTCCCCATAATGCTCTTTAGAAAAAAAAAAATCCCACACACAGGATAGCTGTTGTCATACCTAGAAACTGCTAGGCATTAATATCTGTAGCTATAGAATCACAGAATGGGTTGGGTTGGAAAGGACCTTAAAGATCATCAAGTTCCACCCCCCTGCCATGGGCAGGGACACCTCCCACCAGCCCAGGTTGCCCAAAGCCTCATCCAGCCTGGCCTTGAACCCCTCCAGGGATGGGGCATCCACAGCTTCTCTGAGCACCCTGGGCCACTGCCTCACCACCCTCATAGTGAAAAATTTCTTCCTAATGTCTAATCTAAATTTACCCTCTTTTAGCTTATACCCATTACCCCTTGTCCTCTCACTACACTCCTGGTAGTGAGAGGACTGGTAAAGAGTGCCTCCTGGTAAAGAGTGCCTCCCCATCTCTCCTGTAGCCCCTTCAGGTACTGGAAGGCTGCTATTAAGTCTCCTCAGAGCCTTCTCTTCTCCAGGCTGAACAACCCCAACTCACTCAGCCTGTCCTCATAGGGGAGGTGCTCTAGCCCTCTGATTAATTTTATAAATATAAAAATACTTCGGTCAACCTCCGATGTGTTTTAGGCTCTGTGATCTTTCCCGAGTTCCAAGGAGACACACCCTGCATGCGGCAGTCACCGGCAGCAGCTGCACCACAGCATCAGCACAAACACCCTGGGGCTTCTACTCAACTACCTTCACTTGGAGTTATCACACACAAACCCCATCACATTATCACTAATCCATTTAGTATAACTAAATTGGAAAGGAAAATGGTTGCTTTCTACACCACGGATTGGATACGCCTTCTGCTCTGCATCCCTGGCACCCTGCCTTCTCTGCAGTCAAGGTCTTCTCTGGGCAAGATAGCAATGGATGCGCAACGCGACACATTTATTTTTAAGTAGGTTGGCCAAATCAGTAACTACAAGAGGCACCCCTCAGGTAATAACATAAGGGCATTAAATTCAAAACCATAGAACAACTATTTTTCTCTGAAGCTGAGCAACACTACATAGGAACCTCAGCTTCCCAAAACAACACAGCTGCCCCAAAAGAACAACAGAGGATCTAACACTATAATCCTGCTCATGGTACCAAAGAACGTACTTGTTGATAGATATTCACCAAGCGTGTGATTCAACAAGATGCAGATTTTCACAAATATGTAGGCTGGTCTGAGAGGATGTGTGCAAACTGATTTTACATCGACAAAAACATCTGAGAAGGAACAAATCCAGAGCACTAACCCAAGAGTATGATAATAGAAACAGTTTTATTTTCTTACAATTCATCACTATTCTTAGTTTTTAACCAGGTTACTGAGAGGAAAAAAGAATACAGGGGATTTAAAAATCAAAACACTTTGAAATTCTCCCTGGGGCTAGAATTAAAAATTCAAGATTCTTCTTCCCATACTGAAAATACATTTTGGGCCATTTTTATATTCTCTTCTCTGACCCCACGTTTAGCACCACAGCATCATACCAAACAGGAAAAAAATATTCTGAAAAACTGCACTACATGAGATCACATAAGCTACTGATTTGAAGCTTTAGAAACAGACAGTTTCCAAGTTGTGGCTTGGGCGTGGCAATGTTTGTTTTTACAACTCTACGTATTTATAATGTCGTTCAGAGGAAGACTGGTAACAATAAAGAGCAGATTCTCCACCACTGGCAAAAGTGATGAAACACTTGCTTCCAAGCACAGGGAAGGAAAAAAAAAAAAAAATGTGAACTGTCGCTCTGCTGCTATAGAAATCCATAACACGATGACACTTTGGATATTTCATGCAGTTATGACCACCATCTCCTCAAAAACAAAAAAGCAACTGAGAGAATAACACAAAAGGATATATCATAGGTATGGAAAAGCACCTACTATGGTCAGGCTCAACAGATGACACTCTTCAGGCTGAAGAGGGGACAAAAGAGCACCCATGGCACAAGCGAAGGTGAACAGGAAACACTCACTCCTTATTTCTTGTAATACAAAACCTCTGATCAGAATGAATCACCAGCAGTGGGTTTAAAACGAACAGAAGGAAGCTCTGCTCACAAACCCCACAGCCAGCCATAGCCGGGACAGCCCCAGGGCTCCACGCAGCCCAAGGGTGTAAAAGGGGCTCAGGAACAAGCCTGCTTGAACAAGGCAGGCCCGCTGTTGGCCGCAAGAAAAAATGACAGCTTTAACCAACTGCCAGACATAAGCAGCTGAGCAAGGGCGAGCAGGCCAGAGAAGGGAAGGTGGCCCAGCCCAAGGTGGGTCGGGCAGCGGCACACAGCATGGGACCTGCTCCTCCACCCCAGCCACCGCGCACCAGGGGGAGAATGAGCTCCCACAAAGCCTACTCCTGCCTAGAAGGCTTAAATCTGTATTTCGACATGTTTTCTTCCATTTTTCTTTCTGTTGGAACTACAGGAATGGATTTGTGGCGAGGAGCGGGTCCTGGGGACAGCCCTCCAAACCCTGTCAGTCCAGCCCATCCCCTTCCGTCCGCGCTGGGGCAGGACAGAGCAGTTTGCACACAGGCAAAACAGGGCTGTGGTGCCTTTGGAGACAACTAGAAATGGGCAAGGGTTTAGTTTTGGAAAGAAGTTGAATCCAGTGCAGAAAAGGATTCCTATTTTAGATGGGGCGTTCAGGTGCTTTGTTCCAAGCAAGTTGCCTTATTTTCAAAAGCTGCACACTGAGCTCCTCGCAGCAACGTCAGACCTGTTTCAAGCTGCCAGATCCAGAAAGCAGCGTTCAGCACATGACACAAGACATTTTCTGGATAACTCAGCCAGTTTCAGGTCATGCTGGCCAGCATCACCAAAGCACGGAGTTGCAACACCTGCTGTGGCTACCTTCAGCTGGTTTTATTAACTAGTGCTTTAACGGTTATGAGAAAGGGAGCACACGTCTTCACATAGAGATCATGTACACATTAAACAACAAGGAATGCACAGAGGACTCATCTGCAGTGAAAAAAAAACCCTGCAGAATCTTTACTTGTCCAAACAATGAGAAGCAACATCTTTCTTCTGCACAGAACTGCCGAAAGATAAATTTTCAAACACGGAAGTCTAATTTAAGAATACATTCCTGTTGTTCTTCAAATTACAGAGCATCTCCTTAACGAAAAGCCTCAGCCACAACTTCCTCCCATGTACGCTTGCACCCAAAATTAAAACCAAAAAATGAGAAGACAAAAAACGAGGAACCAACTGCACTACAGTACGGGGATACTTCATTATGCTACTGAGCAAGATACTGAAATCTCATTTCTGACGTGCTAAGAAAAATTTCTTTTCTAGACAGTTATAAACCAAACACACAAAAACATACTTAAGAATCTCCCTACACAGATTATTTGGTTGACCTATTTTGTCCTCTTCTTTATCTGTATGCTATTGTTTACCATCTTGTTCTTTCTTAGAGACAAAATTGCTTAAATTGTTTTTCACTCCTGATCTGCAAGCATATAATCACATTAACATCTAAACAATTATGCAATATGCACCATCCTAGAAGCACCGCATGTAAGCGAGTAAACTATACACAAATGTATGTCAAAAACCCTTCTTAACATCGACAGATACACAAAGAAATACTCATCTGCCATTGCTTTTGGGATCTTTAATAATTTTAATCAGTCAGCTACTAAAACTGCCTCAAAAAATGGAAGTTACAGTTCTACATTTACAAAGGGACAAGTTTTTAAGCCGTGGTACAACGTATGAGTCGTTTCAAGTACCACTGAGCCCTGCAGTTAAATTTAACAAGAAATAAGTTACTGAATATGATCCTCCAGTAATATTTGAAGATCACTTAAGGAAAGTTTGACTATAAACTGTTCATTTTTTTTCCCCAAAAAAAAGTTCCAATAAAGGGTAAGGGAATACATCACTTATTTGTTTTGCTTTTGGAATGAAACTCTACAGCAGTTTAAAAGAAAAAAAAATGCACTTTAGTGTTTGTTATTTCTTTGTTAAATATACAGGAAGGCTTTGATAACAAAAAGAAAGCACAGCAGACATCCATTTTCATAGTTCTGTAAAATATGGATCTATTTTTAAATCCTGTGTTTGACATAGGAAGTAATGGTGATTTGGTATTAACAGAAGCAACCACCAGATGCTCCGAAATGTTAAAAATGCATTACAAACGTGGCAAAAGTTTCAGCGTGAACTAACAAGACCTCATAGTCTACTTCACTACTCTCTGCACATTAACCTAGCTTTTACTGAATTAAAAAAAAAAATAAATCAAATAAACTCCATGAACTGAAATGTAATATATCTGTGTGGTACCTTAACTCTGAGAACAGTTCTGCAATGCTCTCCTCTCTACAAAAACATGAAGAGTGATGCTGCAACACCAGCACCAATCTGCTCCCTCTCTGAAATCAGCTATCTCTTGTTGGAGTTTCTTTCCTTGTTTCCTAGCTGCTCCCCACAGGAGCCATTCACCCGTTAACAGTCACAGAAACCTACTAGTTTTGCTTGGTCAGCTTTCTTACACAGGACAAGTTTAGAGAAGCAAAGCAACTCTGGGACTGTAGTACAAAGGGACAGGAGTCCTTTCAGCTTCCCTTGCCGCAAAGGGGATCAGAAGAAAGAGGTGCCGAATCACACCTATTCTTGACAAGGCATCCAAGCCCCTAAGGGTAAAAAGAGAAAGCAGAGCGGGTACCACTCTCAACTGCTATTCCTTGAAAAGTGACGAGGCAGTAACTAAGAATACGTTTGATGAGCTATGGGTAAAATGGCATGTAGTTTTAAAACTATTTATTGATTTATCTGGATTATTAGTATCTTGAAAAAAACATTTTGCAAATGGGCTGTCGCATTGAGCAATATTAACAATGTTTTAATGAAGTTTTTTGGTAAATTTCCTACTTGAATAAAGCCTCGAACCATTTTCTTTTTGAATTTACAGGTCAGCAGGAAGTTATAACTTTCACACAGATGTGCAGCTGAAGCACTGCTGTGCTTATTACCGCAAAGGTAATAAGAATACATAGTCTTGTTTAACCTTTTCAATAGCAGGTATCACAGTACTTCAGGGAGGTCACAATCACAGTCACCTCACATTTCATGATACCATAGCTTATAAAGAGGCTTTTAAAAAAAAAAAAATGTTGTCTATTGCTTAAATATGTTTTAAAAGTTATACAGTAAATTTTCTCCACTGCCTTACCCACCAAACTCGGATTATTTGAGGTGAAATTGTTGCTTAACCATTGACTTCACCCCTACTGGCTCCTGCTTGAAAGGACATTCACAAAACCCTCTTTAACTACAGCCAAATACCTTGCTAGTTAAGGTTTAGTCACCAATGAATAAAAACAAACAAACTTAGGTCAATTTCTGATATTATGAAAATGATATTTTAAAGAAAAATTACTTCAGGGACAAGAAATGCTAACACTTCGGAAAATTACATAGTTTCTCTATAACGCACTTATATTTGAATTTCCAGCCATAAGAGCCAGCATATATATGCCATTTTCTTCATGACAGTTTCAGGAGCACTCATCCCCTCACTGTTACTTCAATTACACCAACACAATTTCTGGGCAGCCAGGCTACACCCAAGACAGCTTTTGCGTTCTGCTAGCTGCCCACAGAAAGAGAGGCTGCAGAACAGCAAACAGGAACCCTGATCACTAGCGACAGAAAACTACCACCAAGAAATGCGCTGCACTCAGTATTAGTCATTAATTTCAAACTTGAAGCATCTCTTTCCTGGAAAATGCTATTCAAAGACTTGGCTTATTTTGCAGAACTTGCCTAATGGATCTTACTAGCAGTAAAGCTCATTGATATGGCCCACAGTAATGCAGCACTCGGCCTTTCAGCGATGTGTCCTGGCTTTCTTCACTCCCCTTTGGGGGTGACTGGTGCTTGCACTTCCTACTATTTTCCCCAGTTTGGCTGAAGTTCATCATCAGTAAAGTCCAACAGAAAACTAGGATCATGTCTGGCCCTTACAATGGGGTGGGTTTTTTTATTCTTTCCATTCTCTTCTCTTAGTGCTGCTAAATCAAATGAAAACATAACCCTCATAGATGCAAAGGAGGAAGCACGGACAATAACAGGACACTCAAGATTAAAGAAAAACAAAACCAAAAAAACATGTCACTTTTCTGGGCACAGGAATTTCTAGAGGGGAGGACTGCAGTCCATCATACATAAAGCAGATTTTATCCACACCCTTGTCCATTTCATCAATGCCCGAAACTTTTAACATGGCTACATATGAAAAGCATTCTTGTTTCACTGCTCACATATTTTATTTGAAGATAATTAAAAATTATATCATAAAATCTGAGAATTTCAGATTCGAGGAGTCAACTAGCGCATCTCAACAAATCACCGTCTTCCATCATTGCTATATAGGAAACATTTTCTTAAGAAGAATCTAATGACATTGAAAACATTAATTTCAAATTAATCTCTCAGCCACTGCTGTTCAAAGTAGACCAGAGAATAAAATCTGGCTCTTTGCCTAACCCTGCATATTTGCAATACTCACATTGTTCCAGTATATCTAGCTGATACACTGTAGAGTTAAATAAAATCCTCCAGAAATGTTTGTGAACTAAGTATGAACATGAGTAATTGAACTTTAGAACTACTGACTTATATTTCAAGTATAAAAATATATGGTTTCTCTGGTTTCTAAGAGGTATTATTTTCTTCTAACAGAGCAGTATTGCTCCGTTACAGGAATACTAATTTAAGATAACACACAGCATACACTTTTTGGTTTACATATTTGACATGACCTTTAATATTCCCGTGAAATAGATTTATTGAACATATATGGCTGGGACCTAAAAAATTGAGGTTCTGGGACATCAGTCAACAGAAAGGCACCTTCTCACTTTCTGTAACACTTAACTGTTTCAGCGTTTATCTCAGATTAGGCAATCTGTATCTGTTTCATGATTCTGACTGTTTCATCTGTTTCTGACACATGAGTACAAAGGAACTATGTTAACTGCTACACTGTGTAACATATACTGTTCTACTACACATCCAAAGCAACATCAACTAAATACTCGTCTTAAAAAAAAAAAAAAACAACCACACAACAACAACAACCCCACCCAAAACATCAGTTAAGTCTTGCTGCATACAAAGCACTTCAAAACATCACTTCATTTGCAACAATCGTTTACACTGTTCTGGCACTTGCTGTCCTAGCAAGGCTTTTTGTCTTGCTTACTGAAAGATGAACATTTCAAGATGTGCTGACAATTAAAACATACTGGTCGTGCTTAGATGAATCGTTTCTAGTGTCAAAATCGACAGGAGCAGAACTCCAGTAGCCGAAGTGCCCAGAAGCATACATCAGTACCAAGTTTCCCTGTTTATAAGAAGCTCTAAGGAGGAGCGTACACGTTGAGACACAAAGCAAACAATGCACTTTTACCAGTTTATAAAACCTCATTACGCTCTTAAGACACAACGTAAGCAATCCTGATTGGGTCCGTACAGAGCCCAGCTATGTTCCCAGCAGGAATCCAGAAGAACTGCATATACTAAGGGAACATATTTACTTCACACAGACTGACTCTAAATCCATGTTATACTACAGCCACAACGAGTGCCTCTGCAGCCGTCCCAAGATGAATTCATTTCCAACTCTCTTTTACTAAATCATTAATGACAAAGCCAACTGATGAGGGCACAGATCATTCTGCAATCCCAGTCTGTACTGAACTGACCGCATACACAGTCAAAATTTTATCCTGAATACTTCTGTCTCTGTTTAGATGAGCTATCGAGCACTTTAACACTCGGATAGCATATGAAGTACAGCCACTGTTCACCAGAAAGACTAAATTTCTACTTGGTACTCCCTTTGCAGAGAATATCTTATAACAAGACACCTTCATCTTCACACACATTACCACACAGAGGATTTTTCAGGTTACAAGGGTCAAGCAATTGTAGAAAACATCCCCAGCCAAAACATCCGGATAGGAGAAGCCATACAGATGGGTTCTACGGGAGCAAATGCCGTTACAAGAAGTCTGGGAAATGCCGAGACCTTCAGTCCCATTTTAGGAGAGTCAGGCGAGCCTAAAGATTGAACTGAAGCAATTTAGGGCCACAAGCAAAATACTTTTTCTCTTTCTGGAGCTTCAAAGCATCCTGCAGTTTCAGATCTTTCTCATCTACTCAAAATGCACGAAGCAGATCACACAGAAGCAGACCAAGCTTGTGTCCCCCAGCCCGTTCCAGAGCAAGCGCTCAGGCTTTGCCTGTCCTCATGGATTCACTGCCATCAAGAGCTCTGCTGTCCACAACCAACATCGATTAACCTACCTTTCTACTTCCAACCTTCATCCTATATCACTTCTGTGATATAGGTTCTGGTAGTTTATTTTTATCATTTTTTGATCTGGTTTATCCTGTCCATAATTTTCCCCAACAGTAGGAGCTGAAATGTTTTCTGCTTTGTTCACCGTTGAAAGCAGAATGCAAATTCCCTCTAAGGATTGCGAGGCCTGACAAGTGCTCTCAACGACAAAATAGTTTTCTAGATGTGTCAGTGTCCAGCAATGTGACACAGAATTGTTTCTTTAGAAAGAAGATAGGTACCATCACTAGTTGCCAGAGAATTTAAGGCAAGCTTTAATTTATTATGGGGGTTTTTTTGCCAATGAAAAATGTTTTCGGTCAGGCACTTCAGAGGCGGTTATCTCAAGCTTTTTTTTTTTTTTTTTGTCATGCAGTTCCATAGCATTGATTTCTAACACCACAACCAGAATACAAAAGAATACCTTTCGAATTGTTCTTTGTAAAATACAGAATATTACAGCAAGCCTGAGAGAGAAAATTATCTTTATAAATTGCTTACTTATTAATTACACATGCCAGTTTGAGCTTTTTTTTTCCTCCTGGCTGACACTTGTATAAGCATTTTTAGACTAGATTTTGCAAGACGCTCCAGGGCTCTGACCCCAAGCAAAAGCAGATGTAACCACACACTTACACTGCATGGGACATGCCCATTCCCAGAAACTGAAATGAGTTTACTCAGTGTGATGGGTTGGCCCTTGGCTGGGGGCCAAACCACACACCCGCTCACACAGTCCCTGCCCCCACCCAATGATAGGGGAGAGAATTAAAGACGTAAATGGCAAAGAGGACTCGTGGGTTGAGATAAGGACAATTTAATTACTAAACTACAATACTATTAGAAATAATACTATATACAAAGATGCAATGTGATACACAGTAATAATGCCCCTCCCCACCTGATGACCAAAGGCCTAGCCCACTCCCAGCCAGTGGCCCCGAAGGAGGGAGAGAATAGGTGATACACAATTATGCTGCCCCCCCCCGAAAAAGGCTCGGCCTGTTGACAATGATACTGCCCCCCTGAAAAGGCTCGGCCTGTTGCCAGCTAATAATCCCCAGAAACCGCACAGACGATT
>WKFP01013332.1:11628-24012 GCA_011057875.1 Pterocles orientalis | reverse complement strand
TCTAAAAAAAAAAAAAAAAAAAATAACAAAAGCGTTTAACACAACCCCAACACAATTCCAACACTCCCAAGAGCACCCTAGAAGGTGCTTCCCATCAGGAAGATGGCAGGAGAGAGTAAGAGCACCCCTAGTTTCTTTCAGTTTCCTGAACTAGTGACACATTTAGTGAAGAACATTTCCTGGGAGCTCCAACAGCAGCCCCGCCACCAGCTCAGCGCGAACCCGCAGCGCAAGCCAGCCAGGTGCCACCAGAAGCAGGAAGGATGCTTACCTCACTTTCTGCTCTTAGCAGTGCTAGCTATTTCAAGGAAAACACAAACAAACAGCCAACACACACAGAGTTTAGGAGCCAAATCACCTCCAAAGGATAGGAAGAGGATGCATGAATGACCAGCTCTTGCTACCAAGACTAAGTTACTGTTTTGCTCTTGTCACTCTAAAGGCACAGTAGCTTCATTCCATTATTTCCAACTCATTACAGACCTCCAGGTGAGTTTACAACTGTCACACAATCCTTGTGTTTTACCTCTATGCTGATACTTTTTCTTATTTTGCACTGAAACAGAACATAAACACATTCACTGTAACACAAAACACTCTTTTATATTTGCTTTTCTATATCGCATCCTAACCCGAGGATATAAAAATTATCATCGTTCTTCAACAATGCAACTCCATTCCTGGAAACAGTGACCTTAAAATGATAAGATTTCCTTTGCAACTTCTAAACAAAATGATGCTGTACCTTATAACCATTTTCAGCACAGCTTCTCTTTGTCAAGTGCAGCTCTCGCAACACAGTTAAATTAAATTCAACATGTAGCCTCCAGTATTTAAGTTAAAAGACAGCAGAGTTTTGCATTTAGCCTGTCCTATAACAGCAAAAGAACCGCCCTGTCCCAAAAGCAAACATTTGACTCCCTCTACACAATGACACTGTAACTTTACAATATTTAGACATGTTCTAAAACAGGTTCTACTGGTACAACAAATAAAACCCTTGGTGTGAACAGCACCTAAAGTCAGATGAATGGGAACTTCTTGTTCTCCATTAGAAGGTAAGCAGAAGTATTAATCATTCTTTGTGTCACTCTTTCCCATTCTGAGTTTAAGGAAAAATGCAATGGTAAACCAGCTATGGCAAAATACCTTCCTTATGATGATTATGTCTCTATGAAGATTAAAAATTGGCATTAACCAAGAAAGTTTGTAAAATATGTCCTAAAGTAGGCACAGAAATCCTAACTAATATGCTATTTTCAGACACAAATTTGTAACTTAGCTAGGTTTTAATCTACATCTGAATACCCACTCAAATGTTTAAAGAAACCAGATCCAGATTCAGACTCTAAGGGCGTTGTTCAAGCCTTACTTCTAATTAAGGATTTAGTATTTGGACAGTACTGTCCAAATGAGGATTAAGAATTTTGCAAAGGAAGATGGTATGACTGTAAACTGTTGCCTTGGCTTTCCCAGCTCAGGAAACACAGATACCCCACCCAAAATCTTGTTCAGGCCTTTTTTCTCTCACCACTTCTGCTTTTTCTCTTCTCTTTTCCATATGAAGTTCAGTATTAAGTTGTAACCTTTTCTCCTAAACTAGAATCAGAAAATATAAGAAGTCTTTGTCCACCCAAATTATTCAGTTCTAAACATAAAGCTACAGTTCCAAGACACATGGAAAAATATCAAAGGCAAATATAAGTTAACATTTTCAGCATTTAATACTTTATGTGTCAGTCATGGAGAATCTTTCATCCTGGGTATGTGCCTGCAAAAATATCATGGTTTTACCTGGATCGTGGAGTTCTCACACGTCAGGCTACCATGAAAAATACAGAGTAGTTGCAAAGCGGTGCCATGCTCAAATTGCTCTTACTACACAAAAAGAATTTTAAGCAATAACACTAACACTTCACTGGGAAAACTGCTTTTGGCTCCAGGGGGTTTTAAAGTCCTACACAAAACAGTTATGTAGCTCTTCCCTTTGTAGCCCTGATGGTGTTTTATCTTATTGACAAACAGAAGCATCCATTCCAACAGACCTATGATGAGCACATGCATCTCCATGTATCTGCATCCCCAGATATCACCAGTGTCAAGCAGAAGACTTTAAAAGACCGTTCCTGTGAACCAGACAGGAAACCCTACACTTCAGCCGCAAGTCAGTGCTAGAGAAAGAAGTGTCTCACGGCTTTGCAAAAAAAGCACTTTAAACCTTGAAAGTTTAACTAGTTTTCAAAGCTTTTTAAGCCGATTTGAAATCCTCTGTACATGAAAGACAAGCCACTAAACTACATACAAAGAGAGCTAGCAGCAGAACATATCTCCTCAAAGAACGACCAACGTCTGTGTAAGATGGACTGTTCGGTGTGTGGGAGGGCAGAAGCACGCCGACATTAGCTCAGAAAAATACACAAACTCTTAACACTTCTGAATGCAAGCAATTTAAAAGCCCACAAACTATCCCCCAGGCAGCCATCTCCAATAGTTAAGTACTAAAATGAAACTAAAATTAAATTTTAAAAAAGCACAGAAACATCAACTTTCATACTGATGGACTACATTACATGACACAGGTTGCTATTTTCAGTGTATATTTTTATATTAGTACTAGTATGTTCATTCTACTGAATTTTATACAAAATTATTTTTATAACAAGTTAATATTTGTATTAGTTAACTCATCAAATTTTTCCCTTTAAATTTCACTGCCCAAAACACAATCACAGAGCTGAAAGCGGCATACGGCATTACATGAAAAAAATGACACAGTCGGGCAAATGCCTGCAAGGGAATAACTCATCTCCACCAGCATTGATACCGCAGTGCCTGCCCCCACATTACTACAGCTGGAATCTCCAGAGCAGAGCAGAGCAGAGCCTGCCGCTCCTCCCAGGACTGTCCTCTGGCTGCTGGGGAGTAGGGTCATCCCTCCCAACCGAGGTCTCTTCTCCCCAGTGAAGAATGCACTGGAGATAGGAGAAAGGGCTGCTTTGGCCTCTTTCTCCAGCAGCTCTCACCCTTCCCCCTCCTACACACACATATCTGCACCCACCTCCAAATTACACATACATCCAAGAATCTCTGTAGGTCGGTGGAAAAAAAAAAAAATCCTGTAGGAAATGAGGCACTGAAAAGCAGCAACATTTTCCTACACATTTTTGCATCTGGGAAGAAAAGCTGAAAGCTGGAGTGACTACCCTCCATCTCTCAGCCTCTGGAGAACGAAAGGAAAAGGTAAAAAGCATCAAAATGCCAATCTTTAGCTTAGTTACAAAATCACAGTTGCCTTAACTGGTTTTGTTGTTCATAATTCAACACCCACTCTTCACTAGTGACAGTCCAAACACACAGAAGACATCGCTCATACCCCGAGGAGCTTTCCAATTAAATGAAAGAAATTTGAATATAATGAGAACATTCATTTAGATACAACTGAAGGGTTTAAAGTTATAGAAAATATTATAATTGATGAAGCACTCACAGGTATGCTTGGTGCTCATACATGAGAGAGCTTCAAACTCTGCCTTATATTCCTTCGGTTTTGTCAAAAAGGACTAAAGTGATGCACAATCTCAAGCACTACGTGTTTTTGCCCTCACACATTCACATAATCCTCAACAAACAAACAACAGGGAAATATTTTTAGGTACTACCATTTGAAAACTTAAATAGGAAAAACAAGAAACTGTTACGGGGAAGCAGCACGAACCTAAATAACAATATATTGAGTTGGGGCAAAGGGGTGTTAAGCTTAATGAAACTTCAGAGGAGTATGGAAAGAAAGCTTTGGTTTTTTATACACAAAAACTGCATCTCAGACAGCCAATGCTCTGAAATGACACTGTATCAAACTGAAAAAGCATCTAACTTTTTATTGATGTAAAATAGATTCTAATATATTAACACAATATTCTAATGTAACGCCACAGACCAAAAATCTACAAATAAATATGAGACTTGTATGAAAGCTTATCTATTTCATGGCAACACATAGTTGCTCTTCATAGTCACCTGAAGGACACAGCATGATTTAAAAATTTGGAGAAACCTAGTAACTTTCTGTAAGCCAGTTCTTATTTAGCATCCTCACAGTTAAAACAAACAGAGAAAAAGGTTGGTAGTATATAAAGCTTATATCAGAAGTTTTAATCGCTCTTAAAAAATAATCCTGCAGACTTCTTCACGTATTAGACTGATAGAATTATCTTTTGATCAGGCGCAAGTGATGCTCTGCAAAAAAAAAAGTACGGCAGAGGAAGAGTTATCTGATCTGCACGTTACACCCACAGTCTCAGAGTCTGTGGTTAACAAACAGCTCTCTACAAAAAAAAAAAAAAAAAAAAAAAAAGAAAAGAAAAGAAGAAGAAAAAATAGTGCTTGCTCTGACCACAATCCCAAAAGCAGCTGTGGAAGACTCTCAATCAAAAAACCTTACCAAAGCTAGACAGGTTACCCATGGACAGAACTACCAACTGCATTCAACTTTTTTTCAGAATCGGGAGCCTCCTGGAACTATGTATCTTATTAGTACCTTACAGACCACAATCAAAGCATACAAAGAATTTTGCATTTCTGGCTTAACTCCTGGACTTAATTCATATAGTTCATAACTCCACCAATACAAGATTAGACTGGTTTTCACAGCTTTTCCTTGAAAACTTAATGAAAAGAAGATCCTTGAAAGAAAATAATTTAGAGATCGTGCATCACTAAAATTTATTATAATCCTGGCACAGGCAAGATAAACGACAGGAGTTATTCATGCAATTCAACACCACCTATTAAACACCCTCTGTGAGAATCACATATCTAGCCCTACAACTGGAGAAGGCTTCCTAGCATTTAAAGAGGAAATAGAGACAAAGCAATCAAATTTCAAGCCTTGTTAAAACAATTATTCTTTTCTTGAACAGAAAATGAACTGTTATTTCAAGGGGGTTTTCAAGCAAAACTCGAACCGCCAGGACTAAAGCAGTCCTAGCCCCAGCCCACGACATTCAGTGGTTGAATTTCCTGGGTCTACCTGCACACTTTGTGGAGCCTTTTTGTTGCTCTTCATATGTGCTACGATCAAAGAAAATGAAGGTTTAGCAAACAGCACTCTCTCAACCATACAAACTGAAAACAATCTCGTGGGGAAACAAACCACGAACAGAACTGCTGATGACATTATGTTCACAGAAGTTGTTGCACGCTGCCTTCCTACTGCTAGCTGCTACATTTGCATTGCCTTTAGTGCCTGGCCTCTGCAGCCCAGTGTAACAAAATCAATACAGGATGTACAGTGTATAGAATGAGTTCAATTACCAACTTGATCTTTGCACATTTAACCCAAATCTAAAGTTCAAGCATCTACGTGTGTATGCACATCCTGTATATGCTTGTGCATGCAGAGATACATAGATAAACACACACTCCTCTTTACCCTAAAGCTAAAGAGCAATGCTAGTCCTTAAAATAACACAACAGTTTCAATAGTATCTGTTATCAAGTTGTCCTCTGGATCTGTAAGTGAAAATATAAAACAGAAGGCCAGCTGATGTTAAAATGGGCACACATTTTTGCTATTTCTTTTCTTTATTTGTTCATTAAGGAGTGACACAGGAAAGAATTAAGAAAATCTGCAACTGCCTGAGAAGCAATGTAAAACCTTTATAAGATGCTACTGACACTGCAAGCCAAATTCCCAGTTACCAAATACTGTGCTGTTAGAACAGCTTAGCGCTCATCTCCCAGCTGCCTAGCAAACTCTGGTGAACAGAAGTTAACTCATCTCAAAATTTTGTGAGAATTGGGTTATGAATCTTCCCAAGAAAAAGTTGTCACACCAGCTAGTTACCAAGTTTCATCACATGTTAATTGACGCTTACCATCTTGGCCATGCTGCAAAGGACTGGAAGCTACGACATGGGCTACAATCCAATTTCAGTCCTAAAGGTTTTTTCCTGCTCTTTGGAATACACGCCTCAGCTGTTTCATTAAAAACAGCTGAAATGCAACTTTAAAGGTAAAGTCTTAGGTGTAGTGGAACATCAAAAGCATCAGTTACTCTGAAAATACAGTAAACAATACATTCTAGATTGTTGAGGGAACCATATCCTGCTCAGTCCTAAGAGTAGGTAGGCATTAAGCTCCCCCAATAAATAGAAGATTCATTTTTTTAACATAATCCAAGTGAAGAATAAACAAAGCTTGTCAGCAACAGCAAAAAATGCTATTAGTTCAATGGAGCACTCAATTATAAGAATATTTATGTAAAAAATACCCTTTTTCTCTCCTGCCCCCAAAATGAGAAACAGGTTAGAAGGTGACTATTCCAGCAATGGTGTTGTGCACTGCTGTAGTTTGAAACAGAGAGAAAGTGAGAGAGCAGCCCAAGAGGATGATCTACTTAATCAACAACACAGTATTGAGAAACAAATACTCAAGTACACAAGCTACTCTTAAATCACAAAAAAAAAAAAAAAAGGTATCCAGTGGGAAAATAAAACTTTGATCCAGCTATAAGTAAAGACACGCCAGCACAACCAAGCCTGTAACCAATTCAGGAACTCCATACCATCCCTGAAGTGATAAATTTACATTAACCTACATGAAACCTCCTACACTGAGTAGAAAACAATGTTGGAAATAATTAGTGGAATGATTCGAGAACAAATTTCATAATACATAGAAACCTTGCTGCATTTCACATATGCATGATCCTTTAGAGCTGGAAGAGCCCTAGGACATTGTCAGGTCCGAAAAATTAACATTCCTTGAGAGCTATGCTAGAATTAAGAAGTTATCTAAAAATACTGTTCCAAAAGCATAATAATTTTAACAACAAAATTTTTCATCATGTTACACTGTTGCAGGCATATACCATCCTCATAAAAACATCACCTTATTAATAGTGACACACACAGCAGGGTTATCTCCATTTTTATTTGTTAGAACAGTTACACTCTGGCATAGGGAAATTAAAACACAGGAAAACGCACACTACAGCAAAGCTTGAAAAGAAAAAGCTTCAAGATACATGGGTCACATTAAGGTCTTCCTCTCTCCAAAGCTGGCTTTTCCTGCTGCTCACTCATGCAGGGAGATCGTAATTTTGTGGCTGTGATATTTCCACGGCAACACTGGTGACAGTGATGTCACAAATTCAGCCCTGACATAGCTTCAGGATCAAGTACAAGGAGCAGATGGGATGCGAGGGAGAAAGCCCCTATTTAAACACAAATCTCTTTCACAAGAAAGAAAGAGGCACGGGCAAAGAAACAGGTGAATGGAACACGTTTTCAAGTATGATATATTCAAAAGATTGTCCTAGCATGAAAATCTATTTAAAGGCAAGACCTACAATACAGGGTAACTGTCAAATTTGTTAGGCCTTAAAATAAGCCAACCTTGAAAGCTCCCTGTTTAGCATGACAAGCTTTGTGCTCCATTTCTGAAGTGGCGGTGAAGACAATGCACTTTTGTCCCTTGTGAATTTCCTTTAAATAACTTTAATGTTCAGATATATTAATTTGATACATCACTGTGCTCATAATACCATATGTAAATATGATGTCAAGCCCTCACTGGAGTGAATTTGTTATCTGAATTAGATATAATGTGAAAGAAATTAAAACGAATCCCAGACGGGTCACCAAGTACGGCAGGATGGCAACCGGAATATTCAGCCAGCACAACTAGACTGGCAAAACGTGACTGTACTTCTGTGTTGATCAAACAATTATCAATACAGCCTCCAGGCCAGCTGAAACACCCCTAAAGCCCTCAGTGGTCACACACCGCAGACTCCAATGCTACTGGTACCAGACCTCCTCTCTGCCTTTGGCCATCCCACGGATGAACAGCAACTGAGCCCACGCAGGGCAGAAGGGATGACAGCAGAAAGTGGAACAGAAGAGGGTGTACCCGCAGTGCGGTCACAAATACAGTCTGCACGTTAACTCAGGTCACCGCTCACAGAGATACACAGTTTTCTTCAAGACACTACTCTCCACAGAGGACAACTGATGAACAGCACAAAACACCGACCGAGGGAGGCAGGGAAAGTGACCACGACCACAATACAGGTGTAGGCGGTTATTCACGGAGCTGCAGGTAACAAGAAGCGGTTTCCTACGGCAGCACAGGCAGAAAGATGCAAAACAAAAATCAGAAGTCAAAAGGGAGATAAAAGGAATTAAAAGGATATAAATCCATGTCCTGATCACAGAAAAAAAAAGAAAAAAAAAACCACATTATTCAAGCTTTCAAGATGAAGACCTGAAAGAATTATCAACAATCTAGCTCTCGGGAGGGAAAGGCAGAAAGGGAATAAAATCTGCAGGTTGAAGCTGGGCCTAAGGCGAGATGTGAATGGGCCCCCAGGAAGGGATGCCAGGTGGAGGCAGAGATTAAACGCGCAATGCAAGGAGGAACAGATCAGAAGTCCAGTAGCTAAGCAGGGTTCACAGACATCATCTACAAAATTACTAAGGTAAAACTGCAAAAGGGAGAGAACAGAAGGTAAGACCACAACAATGATCAAAGAGCTAGGAAAGCCCATCAGATTTCCCAAACCATGTCTGTACCAACAGCAGATCACAAAAGCAGACAACAAACCAAAGGACACTGGCTGGTCACAAAAAAAAAAGAAAATACCCCAGGACTGCACCAGGACTGACGTCATTCCACAACTAAATGAACAATCTTATGGAGAAGAAAAAAGAAAAAAAAATAAAAATAAATAAAGGAAAGGAACTTGGGATGCCAGTAATGGATAATATACAATACATCATGTACAGAAAAGGCTGTGGAGATTATCAGGAAAAGACCTAGAGAACTAAATCATTTCACTTCAACAAGAATGTTTTTTGTAAACAAATTAGGCACATACCCATGAGACCACTAACAGAAACGTATGCCGAAATCACCAAAAAAAAAAAAAAATAGTTTGGGACTATAAACTCTGACAGGCTTCTAACTTAGAGTAGTAAACTCTGGAAACAGCATCCATTAGCACAGTAGGCTAAGAAATACACTCAATTTTAAGATGTAGTTTATTGTTTTTACAGCTGTGGTTAAGACACAGCTGTCACAGACTAACTACAACACAACCCCAACAAGGCTTCTTCTCTCCCTGGGTTTTTATAAGGCAAACAACCTTGGATGAGAACATGAACCGAGTTCCCTCAACAGACTTTCTAGAGGTCACTTTCATTTCAGCACTGGAAAGTCCTATCTTCTTTTTACCCAAAAGGAAAAAAGCCTCGCTCAGGTAACTCTTGCACTACTACATCTCTTTTACCATGTGTTTTATGAGACTAAGCTCAAGTCAGCACTCTGTGCTGTTTGTATCATGTATCAAACCAAAGCAGCTGCCAAACACGAACTAGAAAGTATCTTTCTGCTGTTCAGAGAACTTAGATAGAAGTCAACTGCTCTGCCAAAATGAAACCTTATTCAAAATCAACATTTTAAGACTTAAGAACTGTAGAAGATGCATTTCAAGTCCAAGCTTTGAAAGTGTCTCTCAGAACAAAATTATTTTTACAATAGCCAACGTGAAAACATTTCATTGTTAACACATTAATAGATTTTTTAAAAAGCAATAACCATAGTTGCTTTCTAATACAATCCAAATCCAACAGCAATTCAAAACATAAGATGATACTAGATCAGGATGCTAATTCTTTTTTTCCACCTCTCATTTATAGAAATAAATAGCAATAAGCATGGTATATTACCTTCATTTTCAGAAGCTTGGCATTTTACTTTCAGCACCAAATCAAAGGTACGTTCTGGATTTTCCCTAAAAGAAGCAAACACAATCGGTTAATCACAGATACATTTCAGATAGCGTTTCTACTGCATTACATCTTTTCCATTCTATTTATACAGGATAAAATTAAATTAAAATAAAATTAGAAATCTGATTAGTTCTAAAGAAGAACCAAAAAGTCACATTTCCCCTGTACAGCCTTAAAAAAAGGATAATCTAAACTGTGTGACTTACTTAGGATACACTGTCACTGCCTTACACATCAAATACCTTTCAAGTCACTGCATCATAGCACACCTAACAGTTGGGAAAAAAGTGCCACTAAAATCCTTACCAATCAATATGAAGCGTATTAACGAAGTCACAGGCAGCCTTTTCTAAAGATACATTTTACTCCTACTTAATACAAACAGCTCATCATCAGACTTCCATTTTAATTTCACTAATTAAGCCACTACCCTTTACATACATAAGATTACCACCGTAAGGCTGAGAATCACTTAGCCTCCTCTTTCACAAAATACTGATCGTTGACTTTAAAGGCTGAGTCTCAGGCATGATTCAGTGAGTGAGAAAACATTAATGCAATAACTAGGGATGGACTCAAGCTCGACAGGAAGATGGGGCCTCCATATCTGCAGCAACCATCCCCGTCAGCTCTGTGTGATGACCAATGCCTCTTTCACCTCCACAGTAAACACACACCTGGTAATAATGGATAATGATAACAACTAACAG
Source organism: Pterocles orientalis (assembly GCA_011057875.1). NCBI lineage: Eukaryota > Metazoa > Chordata > Aves > Pterocliformes > Pteroclidae > Pterocles > Pterocles orientalis. The sequence goes on along the minus strand of WKFP01013332.1, from coordinate 13,508 downwards.
ACACTGACACTGACAGAGCACTGGAACAGGCTGCCCAGAGAGGGTGTGGAGTCTCCTTCTCTGGAGACATTCAAAGCCCGCGTGGATGCGTTCCTGTGCGATCTGATCTAGGTGTTCCTGCTCCGGCAGGGGGACTGGACTAGTTGATCTTTCGAGGTCCCTTCCAATTCCTAACATTCTGTGATTCTGTGTAATCCCAAACTAGATATTTATTAAAATAGTTCAAATACCATTACTATACTACCCACCTCTCTCCGCCTAGCAAGCACACCGCTATTTATATTAAAAACAAGTGGCATAACTGCACCCATACCAATTATCTACTTAACCACATAAAAGACTCACACTTTATCTCCCTTCTTGGGTAATGCTCCCACTGAAGTCAGACGGAGTTTTAGGCAAATAAAAAAAAATCCAAGACTTTGTTCTAGGTTTCCAGAATGCTTCAAATAAAGCATGCAGCAAATTAACACATTGTTTTTTCTTTAAAGAAAGTCTTGAATGAAATCCAAAGGCTGAGCTGGGGAAAATTTCAGCTGTCACAAATTAATTGATTGAGTGCATGCTTGCACTGACCTTAGCACCGTCATCAACAGAGATATGCAATTATAGTCTAATTTGGGTTACAGAGACAATAAGCCACCTGAATCACAATCTTTCCTTGCATCACATTTTAAAGCATTTTGTTGTGAAAATCTTGTATGTACTGATCCTGTGTGTAGGAGATCAGTTCTGCTCCGAGTTACAACAGCCTCAATCCAGGCTATCAGAGATGTACTCTGGAATTAAAGCCTGTCCATTGTTCCTCTGGCTGGCAAGCAGGTTCAGAATGAAACTGCTAAGACTTGGCTTCGTTGAGCCACCTAGAAAAGCAAACCACAAAAATCCTTTCTTTAAAAGAAGGGACATCTCCCCCTGATGTTACTCTAGCTCAGGTGCTGGGTTTATACTCCCGTTCTGCTTTCCCTCTCCTTTTCCTCCTAACCAGACCACGCAACGCTGGGGTTTAAATGGGAATCGGTTCAAGCGTCACCAACGCTGAATGAGTGCTTCTAGTTCAACTCCTCGCTGAATTACCCTCACGAAGAAAACTCTTTGAAGTAATACTGCCTTCCGTCTTTCACCGTACCACTCTAAATCTGCTTTTGTAGAAAAACGCTTCTAAGTTTACTCTTCACATCCCACTACGCTTACAAGTGTCAAAAACGTGTCAAGCTAATCTGAGAATTGTCAGACTGTCTCTCATTTCCTTTTCAGCTCCCCGGCAGCAGCCTGCTCATCCACCCTGTGTTTACACAGGGACTCTTGTCAATTCCCGACGCCCCTGGGGAACATCGCGCTGCTTGCCCGTGTGCCAGCCGCTCCGGAGGGGTAAGGCTGGACAGCAGCGCTCCCCAACACCTGCGCATCTCTCCCGCACCTGCCCTACCGCAATGGCAAAAAGCTGCTTTGTCACGACTGCAGAGATCAATGGCACACACTCTGTCCCCCAGCTGCCGCGGGCAGGCTCCCTGCAGGCCCTGGGGGAGCTCCGGCCGCCGGGGCGGGGAGTGGGCGCCTCGGGAGCCACCCGCCACCGTGCCACCATTCCCCGGCCACAGCCCTGCGGAGCCGGGCATCGCTCCCCGGCCCGGCGGCGGCAGGAGCGCGTCCCCCAGGCAGTGGGAGGGCGATGCCAGGGCCGGGCGGCGGCGAGGGAGCGGCCAGCGGCGCTGCAGCCGCCTCCTCCCCCTCCCCCTGCTCCGGGCAGGGCGGGGGGCGCCGCCCCGCCGCCGTGCGCTCCCCGCCTCGCCCGGGCCCACTCCCGGCCCCGCTGCCTGCCGCCCTCCTTCCCGCCCCGCTGTCACTCAGCCGCCGCGGCGCGCCCGGCCCCTCGCCCC
>WKFP01013331.1:15236-27293 GCA_011057875.1 Pterocles orientalis | reverse complement strand
CCCTGCGTGAGCGCGCCCCCTGGCGGCCCGGCGAGACGGCTGCGGCGGGGCCGGGGGTCCCGGGCCGGGGGTCCCGGTGCGGGGCGCGCCCGCTGCGGCCGCCGTGGGGCGGCGCTGGGCCGGTGACCGGGGCGGGAGCTGTCCGCCACCTGGCCGCGCCCGGCCCTGCCAGCTGACCCCGACCCCCGCTCCCGGCCCCCGCTCCGGGCCCCCGGTCCCGGCCCCGCCGGCAGCCGCGCCCCCGGCCCGAAATAGCGCGGGGCGGGGCCGGCAGCGCCATGGCGAGGTGAGCGCGGCCGGACGGGACGGGACGGGACGGCAGGCTCCCGGTCCCCGGGGCAGTGCCCGGTGGGGTCTGGGCACCCGCCTGGGGTCCGGAGCCTGAGACACGCCTGTCCGGGACCCTCCGCCGGGGCAGCGGGGGATCGGCGCCGGGAACGGGAGGGGAGGGTGCGGGGGGGCAGCCTGAGGCCCTGCCGGCTCCCGAGGCCTTGGGGCGGGAGGGGGGAGCGCTGTGTCCCCACTGCCCCCCTCCTGGGCCCCGCGCCCGCCTGCCCCCCGCCAGCCCCGGGTACGCGTCTGGGCACCGTCCCGGCCCCAGTCCCTGCCGAGCGCTGGGGACACCGTGGAAATGCCCCCGGTCTGTCCTTCCCCAGGCAGCCCGCGAAGACGCTGTGGTACGACCGCCCGCGGTACGTGTTCCTGGAGTTCTGCGTCGAGGACAGCACGGACGTGAGGGTTGACATCGGGGACCAGCGGCTGGTGTTCAGGTGAGGTGCCGCTGCCCTGCGGCCGGGATGTGGCCCTGAGCTGGAGCGGGCTCGGGGGACAGGGGGCTCTGTAAGAGCAGGGCTCGCGTGGCCTCAGCCCTCTCCTAAGCCAGGCTGTGGCGGTGTTTTGGCAGCTGCAAAAATGCAGACGGTGTGGAGTTCTACAACGAGATCAACCTGTATGCCAGGGTCAACTCCAAGGTGAGGCGTCCCCCCGGCAAACTGTTCTCCGCCAGCCCGTGTCGGGCTCAGAGTCAGTCCCAGCCTGTGCAATCCTGAGCAACGCCGCTTGGCGTTAATCCTGCCCGCTTCCCGAGAGCTTCAACAACTCGTGTTGGTGGCTCTGTGTGTCCCACAGCCTGCAGGCGGCTGAGCTTTAATCCTGTGTGTGTCTGCGGTGGGCCGCAGAGAGGAGCCTGCAGCCGCTGAGGGGGGACACCCCGGTCTCTTGGCAGGACTCACGGGAGAAGCGCTCTGACCGCTCCATCACCTGTTTTATGAGGAAGTGGAAGGAGAAAGTGGCCTGGCCCCGCATCACCAAGGAGAACATCAAGGTGTGTGTGGTGCTCGGCAGCTGTCCCCACACAGCGCCTCACGGCTCCCAGGGGCCCCAGGTGGGCACCCCGGGCACAGAGCTCCCAAAAAGCCCGACCTCGCGGTCACCACCAGCCCGCGGACCTCTGCCCGCCAGGAAGGAGGGGGCAGCCCTCGGGCAGGCAGGGCCAGGGCCAGCACCCGCAGGCGGGGGAACCCTCTCCCCTTCTCGCCCTTCCCCAGTCGCCCCGTCCCCTCGCCTGTGCGGGAGCAGCCTGTGCTCTCCCCCGAGCAATCCCCGGGCTGTGGGGATGGGGCTGCCACGGCCCCCCCAGGCTCCCCCCGTCAGGGGACAGTCTCTCTGCCCGCAGCCGGCCTGGCTCTCCGTGGACTTTGACAACTGGCGGGACTGGGAAGGGGACGAGGAGGTGGAGCGGGCGATGGTGGAGCAGTACGCGGAGGTGAGCTGGGTCCCCGGCCCCGAGGTCCCGCAGCACGTGTGGGGTGGGTGCTGGGGACGGGGAGCAGCCGTTCCCGGTTCCCAGCGCCGTTTGCTTCCCGTCCAGCTCCTGGAGAAGGTGACAGACAAGGGTCCCCCCCCGGCCATGGATGACCTGGATGTAAGTGCCGCCTGCGGGCTGCGTCCCCCCGACCCTGCCACACGCTGCGGCCGCTCCCCGGGGGCAGCCGGGCCCGGAGCCGGCGGGGACACGGCCCCAGGGCTGGCCCCGTCCCGGCACCTCGCTCCTCCCTCCCGCAGGACGACGTGTGACCCCCGGTCCCCAGGAGCCCCGGGGCCGCGCCGGCAGCACGCACCGAGCAGCAGCGCGGGCGGGGCTCTCCGGGGACGCGGAGCCGGTCCCGCCGGTTCCCCGCCGAGCGCCGCGGCAGCCGCCCGCCCTCCCGGTGCCGGTTCCCGCGCGGAGCAATAAACGGGAGCTGCCGCCGCCGCCTGCCGTGCGTCTGTCACCGCGCAGGCCCCGCCCCCTGCGGAACTGCGGCCGCGACCGCCAGCCCCGTGTCCCTGCGCGGCCGCCGTCCCCCCGCCAGCCCCGTGTCCCTGCGCGGCCGCCGTCCCGCCGCCAGCCCCGTGTCCCTCCGCCGCCGCCGTCCCTCCGCCAGCCCCGTGTCCCTGCGCGGCCGCCGTCCCCCCGCCAGCCCCGTGTCCCTCCGCCGCCGCGGCCATGGTGTTCCAGTGCCAGCGGGACAGCTGGGCCCGGCAGGTAGCGCGGGCCCGGGCGGGGGGCGGTGGGGGGGCGCGGGCCGGTCCTCACGGCGCCGCCTCCCGCAGTTCGCCACCAGGGTGGTGTCGTGCCGGGCGGCGGAGCTGCGGCCCGAGGGCGGCGGGGAGCCGGTGCGCGGGTTCCAGGTGGTGCTGGAGGACACCATCCTCTTCCCCGAGGGCGGCGGGCAGGTACGGGCCGGGGGGGCGGGTACGGGCCGGGCCGGGGCCGGGCGGCGCTGACGCCCCGTGTCCGCAGCCCGACGACCGCGGCCTCATCGGGGACGTGCCGGTGCTGCGCGTGACGCGGCGGGGCCCCGAGGCCGTGCACTTCGTCCCGGCGGCGCTGGAGCCGGGCGCCGAGGTGCTGCTGTCGCTGGACTGGGAGCGTCGCTTCGACCACATGCAGCAGCACTCAGGTGGGTGCCCGGCCCCCGGGGCCGTCCGGTGGTGCCGGGAGACCTGCCCGGAGCCGCCTCGTCCCGCTCCACCGGGCCCTGGGCTGGGGGGGGAGCCCGACACCTCCGCAGGCTCGGTCCGTCCCGGGGGTCCCCCACCGGCGCCCCTGGGTGTGGGACCAAACCCCTGCCCCGGGCTGGGAGGAGCGGCTCGCCTGCTGCTGTCCCCCACACACGCCGCGGGGTTGCGAGGGTCCGCGGGGCGGTGGCTGTGTCCGTCTCTCTGTCTGCTCCGGAGCAGGCGCGTGAGCCCCAGGGTGCCGGGCGCGTGCCGGGGTACTTGGGGATGTCGTGGGGAACGTCAGCAGAAAAGATACCGTCCGGCGGCACTCAAAGGGGCTGCTTGCGCGTCTCTTCCAGGACAGCACCTCATCACTGCCATCGCAGAGCAGATGTTTGGATTCAAGACAACTTCATGGTGAGCAGGGAAAAGGCTCCTTCTGACCCCGGTCTCACCTTGCTCGGCGTCTGCTACCGTTCTGTGCCGCAAGGCGCTCACCATCAATAGATCAAAAGCGGTTTTCCCTCGGAGGTTTCACTCGAGCTCAGGGGGTCTGGGAGAGGTGACTGAGCTGGAGAGAAGTGGTGCAAAGTGTTTGCTCTGCCTTCTCCAAGTGTCTGGTGCTCTGTAAACAGCAGGGAGAGGAGGGAAGCAGGATTTGTTCCGGTCACCGCGTTCCTGGCAGCGGGTGGCACTCAGCGCTGCACAGAGGCACCTTCCAGCTGGTCTCAGCTGCAGCAGCAGATGTTCTTCATCGGTGCAGGGAGCTGGGCCGTCAGCGAAGCGTCATTGAGCTGGACACCCCCTCCGTGACGGCCGAGCAAGTGGAGGCCCTGGAGAGGAGCGTGAACGAGAAAATCCGGGAGAGGGTGCCCGTGGTGGTGAGGGAACTGGCTGCGGATGACCCTGAGATTGAAACTGTGAGTGGTGGGGAGGGAACTGGTGATATCCGAGGGACCAAAATAACGGCAGCCCGGTGTCACCGTGCTTGCTGCTGTCCTCCTTTTGCCAGGTGCGAAGCCGTGGTTTGCCGGACGACCACGTGGGGCCAGTGCGAGTCGTGGACATCGAAGGCATCGACTCCAACATGTGCTGCGGGACCCACGTCTCCAACCTGAGTGACTTGCAGGTGGGGGCTGCCCCCGAGCTCTCTGTGCAGGGAGGTGGAGATAAAATTCTAGAGCTGCCTTTAAGTGTTTCTGTCTTTGTGTTCATTTGCTGGAGTCTGTATCCCAGCATCCAGAGGCACTGCAGAGTGCAGCTTGTGGCTGGCAAATTGCCCCAGTTCCACTGTAGCACCATCCCTTTTTTTTATGTATGTTGACCTTATGGTCAGTTTATTTTCACTGGCAGAGGCCAATACTCACAACAAGGCGAGTCCAGTAGGAGCTGACCACCCGTGTGAGAGCAGAGTGCTGTTCTTTTCTGACCAGGGTGATCTTCTTTTTAAGGTTATTAAACTCCTTGGCACAGAAAAAGGGAAAAAGAACAAAACCAACTTGGTTTTCCTGGCAGGAAACAGAGTGCTGAAGTCAATCGAACAAAGTCACAGTACGGAGAAGGCTCTGACCTCGCTGCTGAAGTAATACCCTTTCTTTACTGTTCCTTCTGACAACGCTCCGTGAGCCTCAGGGAACATCTGCGCAGTGCTTTTTGTGATGTTACCTGCTTTGGCTCCTTTAAGAAATCCTTTATGGTCCTTCAGCGTGGCGATCCAGATTCTCGTCTTCTTTCAGGAGTGGGCCCGGTGAGCACGTAGAGGCTGTGAAGAGGCTGCAGAGTTCCGTGAAACTGCTGCAGAAGGTATGAGGGTGGCTGAGGAGAGCAGGTCGTGGCTGCTTCCTGGGGACCTGAGCTTTAGCCGTGATAGCTGGGAACGGAACTGTAGACATCAGTGTTTGTGGGTGTTGTGAAAACTGCTCCCTTCTCCGGAACACAGCTCTGTGTTCACTTCCCCGTCGGCAGTACAGTTTATTTGCTTTTCTTTCAGAATAACTTGAACCTGCTTAGAGACATTGCTGTTCTGATAGCCCGGGACTTCAGGAGCAAACCCGTTCAGAGCCAGCTGTTGGTGTTACACAGGTACGGGGAGCTCAGGGAGAGGGTGAGATGGCGTCGTACACGTTTTGTGGCAGCTGCATCTCTCTGACACCTGTTCAGGCTTGTTTCTGAAGGAAGAATATAAACAGGGTGAACAGAATTCCTCATGTGTCCGTAGGAACGCAGGATGAGGGTTTGGATGTACAGAAGAAAACTGATCTGCATCCTAACGGCGAGAGGCCAAAACCCCCATCAAGCCTTTGGTTTCCGACGGTGTTTTGGACTTTTGGGGGGATTTTGCTTCTTTCTGAGGTGTTTTTTTTACCCATCCATACAGGAAAGAGGGTGACTCTGAATTTATGAATATCATCGCTAACGAGATCGGGACGGAGGTGAGTGGCTGATGCCGCCTGACCCGACGCTGCCGGCGTTTCCGTTCGAGCTGTGGCACAGGCGGGGCCGGGCTCTGTTTGTACCACAGTCACCAGCTCACTGGATTGTTTGTGTGCGTGGATGGGTCCTGTGGCCGGTGCCTCGGTCCCCTTCTGGACACTGGTTATTCTGGAGCCAGGTCCCTCTCTGTCCGCAGGAAACGCTGCTGTTCCTGACGGTGGGAGATGAGAAGGAAGCAGGACTCTTTCTTCTAGCTGGACCTGCTGAAGCAGTTGAGAATTTAGGTCCCAGGTAACATCTTCTATGGTTTCTTTAGTAAGAATTCCCACGTTGCCGAGCAGCATGGTTAGGGCACGAGTCCTTGCTCTCTGCAGCAGGTCTGGCCGGGCCCCGCTCCTCTCTGCGAGCGAGCGGCTCAGCCTGGGCGGGCGTTTCCGCAGGGTGGCGGAGCTGCTGGGAGGCAAAGGAGCTGGGAAGCGAGGCCGCTTCCAGGGCAAGGCAACCAAGATGAGTCGGCGAGGAGAAGTGCAAGCTCTGCTCCAGGAATTCATCAGCCAGCGAAGCCCTGAAGCGTAAGAAACAATTCTCAAAGGAGGGCTGTCGTCTTCCCTGCTTTGCGTAAGCCCCATCAGCTCCTCTGTGGGAGAATAAAGACGTAAACCCCGCAGCCGGTGTGTGCGTGCTCTGGGGAGCTGAGCTGGTGCTCGTGGAAGACTCGGGGAGGGGATCTGCCGTCCCTGCTTTGCTGCGAGGGTTCTTCCATTGCCCCAGACGAACGGTACACGTTTGTTAGTGATTACAGGCAGGAATTATTTAACTACTCTGTAGGCTTCCTAAAACCAAGAGAAGGGCCCTTCCCTTCGCAGGACATTGTGTCTTTTTACTTTGTACCGATTGCTGAGGAGTAGTTGCTTCGTGAGCATTTTTATTTAGATTAAGCTGGGTGAATTAAAAAAAATCAGAATACTGAAAAGAAGCAGAGGGTTTGATATCTGCCAGCAAGGGCAGAGAAAATGAATTGAGCTTTTTCTGCTGAAATTTTGTAGGGAGAAGAAGGAATGAAATGTGGCAGGAGGTGGAGGGATGCTCAGATCAGTAAGTCCCCCTTAGGAGACCGAACTAAGCTGCTCATCAGTTACAGCTGCCTGAGATAGACGTGGGAGGCAAGACGACGAGACGTCAAGTCTGTGAGCAAGGAAAGTCGGGGGCACTGAAGGACGCGTCTCCCTGAGCCGTGCTTTAGAACAAAGGAACTGACTCTGTACGTGAGAAATAAACGGGGACAGAGGCAGCCGCCTGGTGGTTTGTGTTGCAGGCAGACAGAAAACCGTGTTAAAGTCATTCCTCTGGGCTGGGCAGAAAAGCGGGGGTCTGTCCCGAGCATTGCTCTGAGCTCTGAGGGGCAGAGAGCGGCTGGAAGGGGGAGCTGGTGTCCCATGGGCAGGAAATTGTTCCCCTTCGTCCGTCAGTCCTTCCCCTGGCTGGGGTGCCGTTGTGGCCGGTGCGTTTTTGGACATCAGGAGTTTCTCTGGCTAATGCAGATGCAAACTCCTCTGGGACCAGGCAGAGCCCCCCCGCGTTTCCTCAGCTTGTCTTTTCTGCCAGGCTGCGTCCTGGAGCTGTTGCAGTCTCAGCTGCAGGAACTAAAGGGCGCTGTGGAGCCGCAGGATGAACAAACCCAGCAGCTTGTTTGGGAAATTTTTTCCCCTTCTTGCTACAAGTGTGGCTTGGGCCAGGTGTGGGTAAGAAACAGAAATAGAAAAGAGACCTCAGTCCCGAGGAGGCTTCTCTACCATGAACAGAGCCCCAGCACACAGGTTTCTGTGCACAGCGGGTGCGGATGCCATCCAGCTGAGCTGTTGCCGGCTGCTGAGCGCAGCGGGCGCGGGGTCGGGGCTGCGCACAACAGGGTCCCTCCCCAAAAACCGCCGGCAGCCGCTGCCGCAGCCCCTGCGCCCGGGAGCCGACCCCCGTCCCACCTCCCAGGCCAGCGAGACGTCCGGACTCACCAGCTAAACACGCCTTCAGCTTTAATGAAGTGCCTCTCGTTGCCAGACACCCGTACGTGTACGCGTACACAGATACCCACGGTAGATCCGTACGCACGTACGTGTCCCGGTGCTGCGCCGCGCAGCAGCGAGTCCTGAGCCCCTCGGGGCTGGGGGCTCCCGCAAGCCCGTGCGTCATCTCCAGAGCCAGCGTCCACCTGTCCCGTGACAGAGCCGCCGCCGTGCCCCGAGCACCCGCGGGCCAGTGCCCTCCTCCCGGCGGTGCCGTCCCCAGCCCTGCAGCGCCGAGCTGGCACGTCCCCAGGAGCTGCCAGGGAGCGCAGGGTCCCCCCGCTGCCGCCGGTCCCGGGTGTGCGAGGGGCAGCAGCAGAGCCCGGGGAGCGCGGGGTCACTGTGCCGGCAGCTGCCCGCGGGCTGCCTCGCCTACGGCACAACCGGCCTCCTGGGTCCGTGCCGCGGGTGCCGTCCGGCAGCACCACCAGCGCAGCCGTCGCCATCCGCTCCCGGTGCGGAGCCGGTCTGTGGGGGTTCAGCGGGGAGCAGACAGCGGCTGGGGTGTGCCGTGGTCCAGGGAGTGCCCCCAGCCCAGGGCCGCGGCGGCCGCCTGCCTGGGCGCCGTTACCCGCGGGGACAGCCCTAGGCGGCCTTCTTGTCCTGCGTGGCCAGGAGCTGCGAGACGCAGTAGGGGATGAGGCCGACGGCGGCCAGCGGCACGGCTGCGCTCTTGCAGAAGGAGAGGACGTAGAAGAGCAGCTGCAGGTGGGAGGGGGGCCTGAAGGCGTCGAAGAGGTGCAGCACGAGGAGGGAGGCGGCGGCGCAGCCCAGGCGGAAGGGCAGCTGCTGGCCCTGCTTCCCGCGGCAGCTCTCCAGGTACATGTGGGAGTTGAGGGCCAGCCCCAGCCCGAAGAGGATGCCCAGGTTACGGAGGAGGCTGGCGAAGGGGGTGGTGTCGATGTGGACCCACTCGGGGCGGGCGCACCACCTCTGCGCCTTCTCCAGCGTCCAGAGCAGGTCCACGCCCAGCGCCCGCAGCAGCAGGTAGAAGCCCAGCGCGAAGCTGAAGAGGACGAAGGTGATGCCCAGGTAGTGGCGCAGGCTGGCGCGGTAGATGAGGCGCAGGTGCTGGAAGGTCTTGGCCACGGCCACTCCTGCCCGTGACAAAGCGGGACAGGACGCAGCGCCGGTCAGCGGGCGATCGCCTGCCTGGGGCGTGGAGCCCACGGTCCAGCACAGCGGGGACGGGGGGAAGGGGACGGGGGCCGATGCACTCACCTGAGATGACCCCTGCGACGACCTGATGGGGGAAGTGGGCGGCAATGAAGACGCGGGAGAGGCAGACGCAGACCTGAACTGCCCAGAACCCCGTCCAGAGCAGCGTCCACAGCACCCTGCGAGGGCAGGCGGCCGTGTCGGTCCTCGGGCTGGCTCATGCTGCCTGGGGCACCGCTGTCACATACCCCGAGCAGAGCCTGGCCACCGCCCGAGCGCGTCCCCCGGCACGCCCCACCTGGGCTTGTTCCCGGACGGGCTCGGCCGTGCGCCTGCTGGCACCGGGGCAGCCTCCACCCGGCCGGTTTTGGCGCAGAGCTTACCAGTATCTGAGTGTCCTCGACTGCTTCTTCCCCGCGGCAGCAGAGAGGATGGCCGTCACCATGACGTAGTACACGCCTGCTGCGCCCATGGCGTGGCCCGAGGGGCTCCCTGGGCGAGAAGAGAGCCCCGGGTCAGAGACCCCGGGTCGGTCACCCCTTCGGAGCGGCTGCGGCACCAGGTGACACGGCACCAGCGCCTGTCCCCCGGCAGTCACGGTGACACCCCCCCGGCAGGCGCCCAGCTCTGGGTGCAGGCGAGGCTGGGGAGGGGGGGGACGGCGCGGCAGGGGCAGGGTGGGAGCGTGGCTCTGGCTCCGTGGCCCCTCTGCCAGGCAGCGCTGGGTGACGGCCACTGACCATCTCCAACGGCTCGTGCCGAGGACGCCTGCAGCCCTCCCCCAGCTCCCGTGGAAAGCCGCGGGCAAAGCACAGACAGAGCTGCTCTGGATCTGGGAAACCCCTTCCCCACGGAGCTGCGCGCGTTTGGGGCTGGGGGCAGAGCCCGGCCCGGGCACCAGCTGCGGCTGAGCGCGGGCAGCGGTTTGTGCTGAGCCGCCACGTCTGCGCCGAGGGTCAAGGTCTGCTGTGCGCAGGGGCAGGCACGGCCGGCGTCCATGGCGGGGCCAACGCCACAGCTCAGCGATAACGGCCCCGAGCTGGCCAGGGGTGTGCTGCCGGTGGGCTGCCAGCCGCAGCCGTGGCCATGCCGGCACCCCCTCCCTGCAGGGACCGATACCCGGTGTGGGGAACCGCGTGTGCCGGTCCCCTGGGCGAGTATCTGCCGCTCCTGTGGGGCTGGGGGATGCTGTGGGGCTGGGGGACCCTATGGGGCTGGAGGACCCTACCGGGGCCGGTCTCACAGGTGAGCGGGAACTGCTGGATCTCCGGGGCGGAGGCGTTGCTGTAGTAGTTCGTCTCGTGGACCCACCAGTACGGTCTCTCCCCAAAGAGGATCCTGCAAAGAAAGGGGAGCGCAGGCTGTGGGGGTCCTGGGCACCGGAGCAGGCAGCGGCAGCCCAGGGCATCCCGTCAGTCCCTGCACGGGGACGTGGGCACAGGCTGTGCCGTGGGCGCACGCAGCCCCAGAGCGCTGGGACGCTGGAACCCAGCCGCGGGGACGGCACCACACTGGTCCTGCAGCCCACCGCCCACGGGGACGGCACCGGCTGCCACCGGCTGCCACCGAACCCTGCTGGGCTGGGACAGCGGGGGTCACCCCCATGGTACAACTGACGCTGCCAACGGGGCCGTCCCGTGTCCGGAGCGGTGGCCGGGTCCCCCACACACTCCCCACCGCGGGTCCCTTTGCGCTCGTGGTGCTGGTGTCACCAGCCAGGGAGAGGACGGGAATACCCGTGTCCTGGCTGGCGCGTGGGGAACACCCGCCTGAGCGACCGGGGAGCACCGAGCCCCGGTCCTGCCCATCGGAGCCACGCCAGGCTCCCACGGACCCCGCGCAGAGCCGCAGCCCGGGCTGGCGGCACCGGGTCTGTTTGCGGGAGGGTCCATCGCCCTGCCTGGCGCGGGGAAGGGGGCAGCCATCACTGCCCGGCTCGGGAAGGAGCCGCCGTGGCCGCTGCCGGGCTGGAGGCTCAGCTCTGGTCCCTGTTTTACCGCAGTGTCGCAGCTGGGAGAGCGTGTCTGTCCTGCGTGAGCCCAGCGGTGCCGACCCGTGGCGCGGGGACACTCACCACTTGAAGACGAGGTTGAGCCAGTCGCCGATGACGGCCACCCAGATGAGCCTGATGCCCACCGGCTCGCTGAGGTGGAACCAGACGGGGAACAGGACGAAGAAAGCGTTCCTGAGGTCGGCGGCAAAGGAGATGAAGAGGAACCAGTCCTGGGAGCCCTGGAAGTGCTCCTGCAGCCAGTGCGTGGCCCGGACGCCCGCGTCGTGCAGGAGGTCCATGCCGCCCTCCATCCTGCCGCAGCCCCGCGGTGCGGCTCCGGCTGCCCCGAGGTTTTATACTCTGCGGCTCTTGTTTGCCGCGGGCAGGTCGCTTGTCCCAGCTCTGATCTTTGGACCCAAAATGACTTTTGCCAAAGGTGCATCACCGGGGGGTTGTTACAAACATGTTTGGAACAAGTTACGTAAAAGGGAAGAAGGGGCTGCGAGGAGCCGGGGGCTCTGGCACCAGCACCTGCACCCTCCCCGCAGCGCAGGCGGCCGCCCCGCTCGGGGGTCCTGCAGCCCCTGTTCCTCCTCCTGGTCCCACTGAGCCCCCGCACCGTGTGAGCAGACCCCCAGACCCCAGCTCTGACATTTCTCCCACCCCCCTGCCGTCGCCCAGGCACCACCGGAGCATCGCAGGGATGCCCAGGAGCAGGGAGGACAGGCAGCCCACCACCCCCGGGCCAGCTGATGAAAACCCCCTGCGGCCACGGCGTTTGCCAGGCTGATTTAACCAGGACTCGGCATAATGGGAAACTTTCCCAGCGTTTCAGGAGCTCCCGCAGGCTCAGACGGGAGGCTCGGGCAGCTCCTGGCCGCCAGCGATGCTTTCCTGCTCTGGGGTCGGGGGCTGAAGGACCTTTGCAGATGAGGCTCCCTGGAGGGAATGTTCCCTGGGTTAACCCCTCCAGCACAGAGCTGCCGCCAGACCCCAGCAGCGGGGACGGGACCGAACGGGCCACTTGTCCCATCCCACTGGTGCTGGATCCCTGCCGGTGGCCTCCCCCCACCCAGCTGCCCGTGTGCGGGGAGCAGGCAACAAGGCGTTAATGATTAGCAGCCAGTGAAAATCCATCACTTATCTCCCTCCTCGAGAAAGTTCAGGTCAACATCCTTGAACCGCTGCCGCAGTTTTCCGTGGTGCAGAGCAGGCAGAGGTCGTGTCCAGCCGCGTCCTGCCTGCAAACAACGGGCTCTGCGCAGCGGGGCCGCGGGCAGCATCCTGCACAGAGCCGGGGGGCTGGGGGCAGCATCCTGCACAGAGCCGGGGGGCTGGGGGCAGCATCCTGCACAGAGCCGGGGAGCCGGGGGCAGCATCCTGCACAGAGCCGGGGGGCCAGGGGCAGCATCCTGCACAGAGCCGGGG
>WKFP01013330.1:135519-205232 GCA_011057875.1 Pterocles orientalis | reverse complement strand
GACACCCATAAATCCATGGGTCCTGATGGGATGCACCCGCGGGTGCTGAGGGAGATGGCGGAAGTCATTGCTAGACCACTCTCCATCATCTTTGGCAAGTCCTGGGAAACAGGGGAGGTGCCTGAGGACTGGAGAAAAGCAAATGTCACACCAGTCTTCAAAAAGGGCAAGAAGGAGGACCCGGGTAACTATAGACCGGTCAGCCTCACCTCCATCCCTGGAAAGGTGATGGAACAACGAATTCTTGAGGCTGTCTCTAGGCACATCAGGGATATAAGGTCATTAGAGGCAGTCAACATGGTTTCAGCAAGTGGAAGTCATGCTTGACCAACCTGAGAGCCTTTTATGACGACATTACCAGGTGGATAGATGATGGTAAAGCAGTAGATGTGGTCTATCTCAATTTCAGTAAAGCATTTGACACCGTCTCCCACAGTATCCTCACGGCTAAACTGAGGAAGTGTGATCTGGATGATCGGGTAGTGAGATGGATTGTGAACTGGCTGGAGAAAAGAAGCCAGAGAGTTGTGGTGAATGGGATGGAGTCTAGTTGGAGGCCTGTATCTAGTGGAGTCCCCCAGGGTTCGGTATTGGGACCTGTGCTATTCAATATATTCATCAACGACTTGGATGAGGGAATAGAGTGCACCCTCAGCAAGTTTGCTGATGATACAAAACTGGGAGAAGTGGCTTACATGCCAGAAGGCTGTGCTTCCATTCAGCGAGACCTAGACAGGCTGGAGATTTGGGCAGGGAAAAATTTAATGCAATTTAAAAAGGGCAAGTGTAGAGTCTTGCATCTGGGCAAGAACTCCAGGTTCCAGTATAAGCTGGGTACTGACCTGTTGGAGAGTAGTGTAGGGGAGAGGGACCTGGGGGTCCTGGTGGACAGCAGGATGACCATGAGCCAGCACTGTGCCCTCGTGGCCAAGAAAGCCAATAGCATCCTGGGGTGTATCAGAAGGGGTGTAGTCAGTAGGTCAAGAGAGGTTCTCCTCCCCCTTTACTCTGCCCTGGTGAGACCTCATCTGGAATATTGTGTCCAGTTCTGGGCCCCTCAGTTCAAGAGGGACAGGGAACTGCTGGAAAGAGTCCAGCGCAGAGCCACGAAGATGATGAAGGGAATGGAGCATCTCCCTTATGAGGAAAGGCTGAGAGAGCTACGTCTCTTTAGCTTGGAAAAGAGGAGACTGAGGGGTGACCTAATCAATGTTTATAAATATGTGAAGGGTGAGTGTCAGGAGGATGGAGCCAGGCTCTTCTCTGTGACATCTGGTGATAGGACAAGGGGCAATGTGTTCAAGCCAAAAGATAGGAGGTTCCACTTGAATATGAGAAAAAACTTCTTTACAGTGAGGGTGACAGAGCACTGGAACAGGCTGCCCAGAGAGGTTGTGGAGTCTCCTTCTCTGGAGACATTCAAAGCCTGCCTGGATGCGTTCCTGTGTGATCTGATCTAGGTGTTCCTGCTCCGGCAGGGGGATTGGACTAGATGATCTTTCGAGGTCCCTCCCAATCTCTAACATTCTGTGATTCTGTGTGACTCTTCTCCTTCCCCTACAATCTACTACATTTGTGAATCACAGACTTCCTTCTACAAGTGCTTACGCATAGTCTCATATTATCATTTATAGTATGTATATTAATGTGTCTATGACCAGTATTATTTAACATATTTTCTTTAACATTTGCCAAAGATAGCAGTCAGACATAAAAATCTTTAATTTCCCGGATGCTTTTTGTGTCCTTTAGAAAACAGTCATTACATTAGTTCACTCATACGATACTAAAGCCAGTGTAAGCAATAAACTATCCACCACAAATAAGATCAGCAATCTTGTATTTGATTTCCTTTAAAATTCTTGGGCAAAAGTCATTTCATCCTGACAACACATAGCTATTAATTTGTTCTAAAACCTTTTATACCGACACTCTTGAGTCAATTCCTTAGACTTGACACCCATAAAGAAAAAACTTCTATAGTAGCCAACATTGTTAATAACAATGCAGAGAATTTGTTTAACTTTTATTGCAGTGGCCTTATATTCTGATGTTGTTCCTTTTACACACCGATCTTATGTTGGCTAAACAAATTCTTTGACAGGGTTTCTGGTTCTACTGTGTTTAAATAAAGAGAGAGAGAGAGAGAGAGAGAGAGAGAGAGATCATTTTTGTGTTGTTAGCAAATTGTTCCACAAGATCTCTTTTGGCCTGCCTTATTGTGTACTGAAATTTACCTTGCTGGAGTCTAGATTACCTTCTTAAAAGATTACCTTCTAGATTATCTTCTATTAGACACAGCTTCTGCTTTTCACTTGTAGTGGTTTTTCCACCTTTCTTGTTGAAAAAGATTTATTGGCAGCCAGGAATGCGGGAGTCATAGGACCAGAAACCAAATAGACAAGAAGGGCTTAAATCTAGCTCAGCAGAAATAGGAGAAACTGAGCTAATCTTTTCTTCTAGGATTGCTCTAATTTTATTTTATGGCGATCTACTGAAAAATGCATACACTCTGCCAGATGCAAGACCTGGAACTCCAGTCCATTCTCATCCAGGTGGGGGCAGGGCTCTATACTAGCACACTGATTCTTCCACATGGTCTACTGAGTTAGCAAGGTGATGGTCACCTCTTCATTTCACAAATGCCCAGGGCCATTATCAGCACCTTCTGGTAAAGAGACATAACCTTGCTCAAAAAAGACAGACCTTTAAGCTGTCTCAAGCCTTAAAATGAAGACTTTATACTTCCAGAGGTACTGGTTTTGGCTACTGTTTCCATAGCATCTTGTATGGTGTTGTGTTTTGGATTTTTGACCATAACAGTGTTGATAACACACTGATATTTTAGCTATTGCTGGGCAGCGCTTACACAGCATCAAAGCCTCCTCTTTCTCACATTGCCCCATCAGTGAGTAGCCTGGGGGTACACAAGAATTTGAGAGGGGACACTGACTCCAACTCACCAAAGGGGTATCCCATATCATATGACATCATGCTCAGCAATATAAGCTGGAGTAAGAAGGAGGAAAGGGGGACATTTGAAGTTACAGCACTTGTCCCAAGTAACCACTACATGTGACAGAGCCCTGCTTTCCTGGATATGGATAAATATCTGCCTGCCAATGGGATGTAGTGAATTAATTCCTTATTTTGCTTTGCTTGCATTTACAGCTTTTGCTTTACCTATTACCTGTCTTTATCTCAACCCATGAGTTTTCTTACTTTTGCCTTTCCAATTCTCTTCCTCATCCCTCTGTGGCGGAGTGAGTAAGAGAGTGAGTGAGTGAGTGAGTGGCCAGTGTGGATGAGCTGCCAGTTTGAGGTTAAACCACAAAATGGGACAAAAGTCAGACTAGTAAGCACAGGGCAGGCCCCACTTCTGATACAGATACAAAGTTAGAGACAAGGGTCATTCACACATCGGGGAACTTATTCTCCACTGAAGCCTTCTAGGAGAGATTTAAGAAATGGCGTGTATAATTATGATCATAGAATCATAGAATCATAGAATGGTTTGGGTTGGAAAGGACCTTAAAGATCATCAAGTTCCAACCCCCCTGCCATGGACAGGGACACCCTCCACTAGACCAGGTTGCTCAAAGCCTCATCCAGCCTGGCCTTGAACACCTCCAGGAATGGGGCATCTACAGCTTCCCTGGGCAACCTGTTCCAGTGTCTCGCCACCCTCATACTGAAAAATTTCTTCCTAATATCTAGTCTAAATCTACCCTCTTTCAGCTTATGCCCATTACCCCTTGTCCTATCACTACACTCCCTGATAAAGAGTGCGTCCCCATCTCTCCTGTAGGCCCCCTTTAGGTACTGGTGGGCTGCTATTAGGTCTCCTCGGAGCCTTCTCTTCTACAGGCTGAACAACCCTATCTCTTTCAGCCTGTCCTCATAGGGGAGGTGCTCTAGCCCTCTGGTTAATTTTGTGGCTCTCCTCTGGACTCTCTCCAACAGGTCCAGGTCTTTTTTATGTTGGGGGCCCCACATCTGAACACAGTACTCCTGGTGGGGTCTCATGAGAGCGGAGTAGAGGGGGAGAATCAGCTTTGACCTGCTGCTAATGCTTCTTTTGATGCAGCCCAGGACACGGTTGGCTTTCTGTGCTGCAAACGCACACTGCCAGCTCATGTTGAGCTTCTCATCAACCAACAGCCCCAAGTCCTTCTCCTCAGAAATGTTCTCAATCCATTCTCCACTCAGCCTGTATTTGTGCTTGGGATTGCCTCGAGCCGTGTGCAGGACCTAAGTGTTCAAAATCCCTGAATTGTCTAGGCACAATGGCTGCGTCTATGCCAATTAAAAAATATCCAGCACTTGAGCACCAGCATGCATAGTCTGCACAGTAAATGTTTTACTTGATTTTTTACCAATCTTTTATTTTTTCTGTTTTGCTTATTATATGTGGCCTATACTTTTTACAAATATTGTTGCTACTTAGTCCTGTACTTTGAATTTTTACATTATGCAGTTTGCATATCTTCTGCTTTTTTAACATCTTATCTTTCATTTTTCATTTCATGTCCTAAGTATAACAGCTCAACTAAAAGCTTTGATTATTAGACCTCCTTTGCATAAAAGGCCATCACTTATTTGTTACTAGTGAAAAAGCAACCAAGGCAAAGAACTCTACATCTCTGTAACGAAAGGAAAGACCTATAAGAATGCTGTCTGGCATGTGAAGGGTTTATTTTTCTTCTTTTAAGTTAGCAACCACACCTCACCTGTTTCCTGTAGAGTGTTAAGATCTTTTTTTTAGTTTGAGAACCAGTTCACAGATGTGTTTCATAAAATTCAAGCTACTGAAGAAACAACTAAAATATACAAGGAGTAAATGTGCATCATTTTTTTTCAGGATATGCTCACAGTCTTAAGACACATATGCATGCAAAAGCTTTAAATGTTCTGAGACTTATAATTAAAATATCAACATATTAAAGCACTGGAAATTCTAGCTTCATGGGCAGTGCCTCTAAAAAAGGACAGAATTTTACATGACTGATACAGCAATATCAAAACTGTATAATTCTTAGGTAGTGTTGACAGTCAAATATTAAAAAGTAAAATTTTCTTAGGAGAAGGTTATCTTCTGTTTTCGTTCTGATTAGAAATCTAATGTCTTCATTAGTCACAGATCTGTTTCATAATATTAAGAAACCCCAACATAAAAAAATTATATTTTGGAGTCAATCCATCAGTGTTATGCGACAATAGCAGTGCAGAAAATGTATCTTACATACTAAACACAACCACTCTTGGAACATGGGTTTTTTATATTTTAAACAAATGTTGCAGAAACAGGCAAAAAGAAACCCACAGCTCTGAATTTGTTCTGACTTTTCCCACTGATTTCCTTTCAGTCAAATATTCATGTCTATATGCTCTGAAGAGTTTAACACAATTCACCTCAATTAACATATATTTATCCCACTATTTGGTGATTCCCAAATTAAAAATTTAAATAAGCTAACACAGAAAATCCTTTCATGGGAAACAAGCACCATTGCTGCTGGCAAGCTGAGGTGCTTGAAGCATCCTTCTTGAAGTTGTGTGTGGCTTTAAGGTGCCCATCTGGTTGTTCAGGCTCTTCTTAAGAAAAGAATTAATGTCTTCTCCCAAGGGGAACCCTGTTCAGTTGTTAACAGCTTTAGAGTAATTTCCTTATTAAGTAAGAATGTAACCTGGTCAGGATACTTTGAGAGGCAATAACTTTTTAGTTAAAATTAAGGAAGATGTTTAGTTAATATCTTGGTAATTGGGGACTGAACTGCTGAGGTATTTGGCAACACGACACTGAATATTTCATTGCAAGCCAAACAATTCAAGATGGCTGTGATCAAAAACTCATTAATCTCTAATAAGCATTCAGTGACATTACTCCGTAATATTGCAGGGTGTCTAAAGTTGCAACATAGAATCATAGAATGATTAGGTTTGGAAGGGGCCTTAAAGATCATATTTTCTCTAACATCTAATCTAAATCTACTCTCTTTCAGCTTAAAACTGTTCCTCCTTATCATATCACTACACTCCCTGATAAAGAGTGTTTCCCCATCTCTCCTGTAGGCCCCCTTCAGGTACTGGAAGGCTGCTATTAGGTGTTCTCGGAGCCTTCTCTTCTCCAGGCTGAACAGCCCCAACTCTCTCAGCCTGTCCTCATAGGGGAGGTGCTCCAGCCCTCTGACCATCTTCGTGGCTCTCCTCTGAACTCACTCCAACAGGTCCTTGTCTTTCTTATGTTGGGGGCCCTAGACCTGGGTGCAATACTCCAGGTTGGGTCTCACAAGAGTGGAGTAGAGGGGGAGAATCACCTTCCTGGACCTCCTGGTCACACTTCTTTTGATGCAGCCCAGGATATGGTTGGCTTTCTTGGCTTCAAGTGCACTTTGCTGGGTGCAGAATGGAGTAGTTTCCGGTCCAGAAATTTGTCATACAATGATAGATTCAAGCACTCATAGTACCCTACTGCTACTAGTAAGTGTCCAAGTGGATGGCAAATGCAAACTGAGAGATTAGAGTGTGAAAAAAGAAAAAAAAAAGCAAAACACAATTTAAATGCCCAAATGAGAATAGATGGTGGACTATTAGATTTATTTTACATTCATTCCTCCGTGAGAAAAACAGATGTAAAGAGTTGCATTTCTCAAACCAGTCCCAGTAGAACTGATATTCCCAGAACAAGCTCATTTTTTGTTTTTTTGGCACAATTACCAGAAAAGCCATGGATGGAAGGAATACAGATACAGAACTAATGCCTTGCTAAGAGATCCCTTTGTACCAGCAAGTAGCAAGGCTACATGAAGGAAGCTTGTTGGCTATTGCTCATTCTCTACCTATACTACATCTAAAATTTAAAAAGAGGAGTTCCATCTTCAGGGACATCCATCTGGTGTAGTGTAGAGGCATTATTTCAGAATGAAACATTAAAACACAAGAGTGAGACAGGCCCTGAACCCCAAAGTAAAACAGGAACACCACAGCTCTTATGGACATGTAGAGTACAATGATGGTTTACCCTTAAAATGAGCCGTAAGAGGCCTTTATTCCAAATGCTAATATGTAGGAGAGAAGAGAGACAAGACATGAGAAAATCTCTGACTGTTGTTTGTTGTAGTTTTGACTTTGACTGGCAACCAAACACTACAGAAAGAAGGGTGAGAGAATTAAAGGGGCAAATGGAAAAGAGACTCCCAGGTTGAGATAAGAACATTTTAAACTACAATAAAACTGAAAATAAAAATAATTATAATAATAGTAGTAATATATACAAATGTACAAACAAGTGTTACACAGTGATAATGCTCACCACCCAATGACCAAGGCTCAACCCATTCCCAGCTAATGATTCCAGAGCAGAGTCCTAAAACCACAGTTCTGGAAACGAGATAAGAGCCTGAAACCTGACTGAAAGACCGCGATGACCTTGAGAGAGGGGCGACACAGGGTGAGACAACCCAGAGCAAGATGACCCAGGGCAAGAGAGACAGATGACCCGGAGTGAAAGAAAGCCCTTCCAGATAAGACCCTCATCTCTATACTGGGCATGGCACACATGGTATGGAATATGCCATTGGCCGATTTGGGTCTCCATCATAAACCTAAGGTTGAATTTTAAGCTAGTTATTGGGGCTGTGCTCCCTCCCAACTTCTCCTGCATCTGCAGGCACTGGCACAGCAGAGATGCTGAAAAGTCCTTGACTGTCCTGGCAACAACTATAAACATCATTATGTTACCATACTTCTTCTCAGCACAAATCCAAAACACAGCAGCTCACAAGCTATTATGAAGAAATTATTTAAATCTGTCTCACCTGAAACCAGGACACTGTTAAACACAGGTGTTGAACTCCACTGCATTTCTGTTTCGTGGGGATTGAATCCAGATGTAACAAACAGGTGACCTCAAGCTCTGTTGTTTTTCAGTTTTCTTCTCTGTCCTTTGTAAACAATGTTTGAGCATCTAATTTGCTTTCTTTGTGCCTTTTCTATACCTGAAACAGCATTTACTTACCCACTTAACAGGTGTGTAACAGTAGAATGACTTAGTTAAAATTTCTGAAGCATTTTATCTAAATACACGTTATGTTTTTCTCTGGTGCAGGATCTATGAGTGATTTATAATAATAATAGAAAAATATAATTGTTCATAGGCAAGGTAAAATTTACTATTGTACCTGCAATTAGAAATACAAAATAGAAGTCACCTATCCATATCTCTGAACTGGCATGTTTGAACTCACAGCACTTCAGTGTTTGGCTTCATAATCCATACACAGTAAAACTGTGATTAAAAAAAAAATCTTTGCCAGCAGCTTATTTTTTTTCATTTTAAAGTTCCTAAAATTCGAAACAAATGAGACTCTACATGGAATTTTTTTTTCTCAATTTTTGTTACCTGTGGATTGTATGGTCCAACAGTTAGTTTTAAAGGCAGAAAAGATACTATATAGTAGTAACTTGAAAAAAGCAAACTGCATATAAATTTGTTACAGTGGGACATAATGTATTTGGGAAAAATGATACAGATGATTTGTAAAGAAAGTAAATTTAATATGATTCTGTATGATTCTATGATAAAAAAGGCGACACATGGAAACCACTGAAATTCACAGGGAAATTATTTGTTCCGCAAACCTTGCTAACTTCATCAAAACTTGATAACTGTATCAGTAATAGTTTTATTTACTTATACAAATACAAAACCACATAAGAGAAGGATGTTTGGTTTCAAGCATAACAGCTAAAAAAGGGTTGAAAAGGCACACTCCCACCAAACTATGTATAGCTGACATACTGAAACAAATAAACAGTATAGAGTGAAGGCTATTCCAGATCCCAAAGGTAGTACTAACCTCACTTGACTTAAGGGGACTATAAGTTTGGCATCAGTGTCAGTGCTACTAACATAAAGTTGTTTTAACTCAACTGAAAAATAAACAACAGTAAAGGGTCTAACTGATAAGTCTCTCCCTAAAAATCCATAGCACATGTTCATATGTGTGCTTGATCGTTCCTTGGGTGACTGTTCCCTTCCCAGTCGTGTTCATTCACATCAATAAAGGGGAAGTAAAGATGGCTGGTATATTGAGTAGTGACTAAGGATGACTCAATAGAGCACAGTATAAACTAGACTCCTTTTCACCACATGGCATAAATAGTTATTGAAGCAAGATAGAGACTATAACGTCTTTTTTTTTGCTGCATTTTGGACTGCATAAGCATGTTAGATGTATCTAACAACACCTACAGTATCCTCCTCCCTTGGTAGTGGACATAAAGGAACAACTGATTGCATGTACAGTTTTCTAGCCCTCTGAAGATCAAACCAGCTACTTCTTCATGCAGGAAAATCTCTAGGCACCTAAGGAATGGTAGAGGATAAAGCACCTTCAGATACACGTACATGTACACGTACACATCCCTAGCATTAGACACAAGGTAAATTGGGATATTTTTATGTGAACTGTTTCAATATCCGTATCTCCAAATAGATCTAAGTCATATGAGGACTTCTGACATCTTAGGAGCCTAACTGGATTTTTTTTTAAATCTGGCCTAGGTGACATTTTCCACGTCCAAAGCAAGTCTGAGGAAAAACAGGGAAAAAACCTGCTTTTCTGCCCGAAGTTCTGTGCAAGCAATCATGTCACCAAACCCTCTTCTACCATACACTGTAACAATCTTCAATGAATCCCAAACACTTGAGAAACATTTTTTCATGAACTTTTATGTTTTGCAACATTTTTTTTTTAAAGAATAACCAACATTGTTCTTTGATCAACAGAGGCAGTACAAAACCCAGTCTGCTTGCTGTAGGCCTTCAGGAAATCAACTTTCTCACCTCTGAGAAGTGGTTCTCCTTCTCATCTTTCCTTAGATGGCTTCATTTTGTCCTCTTTTTGTACTGTAGTGAGCGTACAAAAGGAAAAACAATTTATGAGTGGCAATTATATAGATTGCAACAGCTATATTTTCCATTACCATCTGGCTTCTCTTATCCTTATAACTTAGACAGTAGAAAGATAAGCAACAGAATTAAAATGAATAGATCTTTTGTTGATCTTCAGAAAAAATAATGATTGTTTCATTATGAAAATGGTGCTTCTTTTCAAAATGTCACACATAATTGTGCATAGCCAGAGTTAAATGAACCAGTAAATGGATTGGCGCTAATAATTACATTGGTATGCATGCAATTTCAAGTATTAACTAATAAAAATGATTGATAATTTTTGGATAATTGCATTTAAGAATATGAAAGAAGTTTTAACAAAATGTGACTTGTAGCTTTTTAGAGAAGATAATTAAATACTTGTTAAACATAATAATAATTTATTATATCACTGGTATTTAATGAATAAAATAAAATAAAAAGAGAATAATCTGCAGTTTTTATAGTGCCAGAGTGTCACAGGTCTGTAAACATAAATCCCAAGTCCGTATGGTTGTTTCTGTCTTCTCTCTGTACTGTCAATCTGCTTCTTGAAATTCTTTATGGTTCAACAATCATCCATGAATGTTGAAAGGCAGTTCCGTCTTTAACTCTCATTACAGGCTTGTTTAAAATATAAATAAAATAAAATAAGGGAATAATACAATAACGAAATAAATACATACTAGAATTAGAAAGGAGTTTCAAGACTCCTGACCCTGAAGATTTACCTGAGATACTTTAAAAAATAAATGACAATTTTTGTATTGCAACAAACAAAATCACTGTTTTAAACTTCATTTGTTAGGAGCTTGTAACTGTTCATCTCACTAACAACTACTATTGAACTAATTGCTGTAACAGATAGCACTTCCTAGGTAAGGGGGGTGCGAATGTTCTTTATAGTTCCAAAATTTGATTCACAAAGATACAAAGATACACCTCCAAAGTCTTTTTGCAAAAAAAATAGAGTTAGCTGCTAAAAAAAGAGGGCAAAAAGACCTTTCCCACAAGAAACTAGGAAAAAAAGTGTCCCTTACTAGATTTCTTTAGTATATTAGGGATTTAAAATAGCATAAAAGTGGTCAAGAGGAGCCAAGGCTTGGGAATTTTTCCGGTGGGAATTTGATATTAGTTACTCACAAATTAAACCTCTCTGGACTTCTTCAGTTCAGTGAATATATTTTACCTAAAAACGCAGGGAAATCTTGAGATACTGTACCTCCCTAACACATGTGTATCTAACAGTGTCCCTGGAGAGGCAGAACGTGACCCAGCTTCACATTTCCATCTACTCCTTCCACACATTTCAGCAGTCAGTTATCACAGCCTATCCCTGTATTTGTAATGTTACAAACATAAAAACTACTGAAGAAACACTCTGGTCAAGAAGAAGAATGAAACATTAAGTCCTGGAATCTTCATTCATCTCTCTTCATTCTATACTTTATGATGCAGTTCATAATTATGTGATGAGATAATATTTTTACACAAGTTCATTCATCATTCCAAATAGAGGACAGATAACGTTCAGTAACTGAGCAAATGAGGAAAAAGCTGTCACTGAGACGGCTTTGGTTCCTTAGCTTTGGTGTTAGGGGCTTTTTTTAAGGAACACTTGAACACCTGACTGACACCTCTTAGATCAGTGTCATAACCAGCAAGCTACAGAATATTTGGAAAGGTTGAAAGACATTTTCTTGACACCATTCAATTTTTATAAGTAAAGCCATGGGACAAGTTGTACAAATTTATATGAACATCTTAGCCACCTGCCTAAAGAATGGTCCTCTTTGTATTTCAGAACACTGAGTTATTTTAAGTGAGGAAAAACAACACCAAGCACTGAGGTGGAAATAACCTTATTTTGATTACCCTGTGGGCCAAAAAGTACAGCATTCAACAAGGAATGTTTAAATAATTGAAAATTATTTAAGGAATTTAGGGATATTTCTTAATGTTATATTCCTTACATTCATTGCACTCTTTACGTTCTTTATTTTTTTATTTAAGGAATAATAGGAAAATTTAAAAATCTTCCATTCTCAAGTATGGTAGATAAGGTACTTGCAACCTGCTTGGTAAGGTATTTACTTGGGTAATGAGGCACTTAGTCTTCAGTCTCTGCCCTAGTGAAGGTTTAGATTTTGCACAGGAAAAAAAAAACTGTCAAGCAATAAAATCTCTCCAGGAAAATACCAATGACAGAATTTAGGTTGAAGCAAGTGATGTCTGGTGACAAAGCAGTCTCTGCTGAAGATATTTGGCAGTGGAGCAACCTTCTGGAGGCAGTAAAACAATCTGAATATCTGAGTATCTTCAGGGAATGCGTTTCTTTGTCCCTTTTTGAGCACAGAAGTGCAGACGGGGAATGAGGGAACACCATAGGGGAGATACTGGCTGTAGCTGACATGGATTTTTGTGTACCTTCTTTTCTTAGGAAAAAAAACAACCCTTCTCTCCTCCTGATGCAGAATTCTCACCCTTTGAACAAGTCATATATCTCTAATAAATGTCTGACTTACAGATCACCTTATGTCAATAGCATAGTTAAATTGTTTTGTAAATATTGATCATACTGAATAAAAAAGAAAATATAAAAAAAGACCCATAAATACATATATATTTATGAAGTTGAAATATTTTAATTTGTATTTATTTTGCATGGCCAGGTTTTAGTAGCGGGGGGGGAGGCAGGGCTAGAGAGGTGGCTCCTGTGAGAAGCTGCTAGAGCTTCCCCTGTGTCTGACAGAGCCAGTGCCAGCCAGCTCCAAGACGGCCCCACTGCTGACCAAGTCCAAGTCAATCAACAAGCGTGGTAGCATCTCTGGGGTAGCATAGTTAAGAAGGGGAAAAAAATGGGGTGCAACAGCAGCCAGAGAGAGCTGGCTTTAATTTCAAAATACTATCAGAACAGGATAAATGAAATGTGATTAAGACATCAACAGTTAAATTAATAAAGCCTAAGTGTCAGCTAGTTGTAGTTTTCTTTCTTAGGGACCGATTTAGTTCTTTAGTTAGTGCTGTAATTTACACTTTGTCAAGCACATGACTAGTATTACTACTCTTATTATCAGATCTATCTCTAATTTATTAAAACATTGCAAATATACATTGGTCAGGTTATGTATATTTTAACAGAACACTTATAACTCATTGACTGACAAAAACCATGTGTTATTGAGGTTAGAATGAGTATTTAAAATGTGTAAACTCAGAGGAATCGAAGCACCTAAACAAATCTGAGTGCTGGACCTGTTTTCTCTTCTTTAATTACATGAGTTATGAACATAAGGAAATGTTTGTACAGCATTTAAGGTAGTCAAAGTTTTAATAACTGTACATGTTCATAAATTAAGTTGATCTAATCAACTACTTTTGTATAGATTTACAAAGTAAATTTTAAAAGTCATTAAAGTCAGTAAGAATTGCACCTGTTTTATGATATTACTTTATCATTATCTACACAATTTACACTGTTGATTTTTTTGCTACTTACAGTACAAGATCACTGAACATTCGTTTTATTAGGTGAACATAAATAAAAATAAACAAAACATTATTTTATGATAGTTTATATCCCAAGCAAGCACAGTAGTCTATAGCAGAAATAGCTATACAGATTCTGTGAAGAGGTTGTTCCGTATGGACTGAAGGGAAATTTGTTACTCTTGCAGTAAACTCAGAACAATGACATGAAAACAGATTTATCATTTTGAAGTAAGATCAAGGATGGCTCTCAGGAGAATTTTCTTCCCCTCAGCAGTGCACAATTAAAAGTGTTTTCATTGTGTAAATGCATAAAATATGTCTACAAATCAGCTTAAGTGCAGATCTCCATACAAGTAGCAAACAAAATGGAGGTCAAGAACATACTGTGAAAACTTTCCAGGCTTTGTCCCAAAAAAGATATCTGACCTTATTATTTACCAGCCTTTAGAAATGAATCATTATGTAATCCTGTAATTACTTTACCAGAATGATGTCATTCAGCAAAGTGTTGACACATGACCATATTTTACTTTCAACAGATCTATCGATATGCAGTTTTTGCTTTTGCTTTTTTTTTTCTCACTTACCGTGATAAAACATAAGAGTAAAATGTTAACATGAGTCTTGAAAGTTCAATTTCCACCTTGTATAATACATTTGGCTCAGAAATTACATATACTTGGCACTATTCTACTTCATCAGTGTTAATCATATTTTCTTTCAGCTTATCTTCAAAGATTTCATCTGCCTTATATATTCAGTACTTCTGGTTTCAAAGTCATTTTTTATTTTCTTATCTTTTTTTAAGTTCTTCATTGTTGGTTATTTAATTTTTTTAACATTGTTAAACAGACTTTAGAAGGCATGCCCCCCAAGAAATCTAATCTATATAATACAGAGTTCACCTTCAAAGCATATTAGATCACCCTATGCTTTTTGTTACAGAACATGAGAAAGTAAAGGCAAAATTACTAAATTGTATTTCAATCAGAATTCTTGCTACAAAGTCAGAAAAGTCCATCATCATCACCAGAAGTACAGCTAGCAAAGCTAGGAGGAATTCAGAAAGGTAATTTTTAGAGAATGTACTGCACAACAACCAGTAGGATGCAGAACAATTTTGATCTTACCCAGAATTCTGTGGGACATTAACTGCCTTTAATTTTATGATGTGACGTATTATATTCAGAAATAAAGTACACAGAAATTCTTAAATGTCAATATACACAGCACTTTGTAAACAAGAGTTACAGCCAGGAAGTCTGATTTGTTTCTGGAAACAATCCCCAGGCTTAAAAGACTGA
Organism: Pterocles orientalis; assembly: GCA_011057875.1. Lineage (NCBI taxonomy): Eukaryota > Metazoa > Chordata > Aves > Pterocliformes > Pteroclidae > Pterocles > Pterocles orientalis. Next base: position 190,499 of record WKFP01013330.1, on the reverse strand, counting down.
AAAGGGAGAGCTGCCATCTTCTGTCTGAATCGCAACCACTATGAAGAAGTCATCTTTATTTGTAAGACCCCACTGAATTCCAGATTTAAAGATGCCTAGTCCTTATGCAACTTGTGAAAATTAGACACAGGGACAGAGATATTTTCTTCACGTTAGAAAATAACAAGTGAGTCATAAATAACCAGAAGATGCACATATACACATAACTAAAGCAATATTTCACTCCTGGCATTCCAAACAATAATTTGGCATGAGTATATCAGAAAGGTATGTTCCCTTCTATTTTCCTTCTGAAGTGTATACCTTTTATGCTTGCCAGAGCTGCCCCAGGATGTCCTACTTTTCAGGAAAATCTGTTGATTCAGGATTAATGTACAGATATTTATTGAGTGTAGGGTTCACCTTGGAGAAATGTGCCCCTAAATGGGCATTTTAAAAAGCTATTTTCCCAAATATACATATTACTCCCACAATCTTTTTGTGTTATAGAATCACAGGGATCAGAATTTCAGTGCAACCTGCCCAACTATGCACCATTTATATAATAGTCATATTTTTGTGGTCTGTAACGCATAGGGCTCTACTATGCTCCTTTACCCACAAGTCTTCATGTTCAGGAACTGCTTACTGACACCATTCTTAGGTAGATAGCCTAGAATTTAAAAGACAATTTAATTCATATTCTGCTATGTTCTATTCAGACAAGTCATTATATCAGTTGGTGTCTACTTAATATCATGTAAAATCCACCCTCACACTGCCCAGACAAATAGAAATGTCATGACAAAAATGGAGTTATTAATGAAGTACCATTTACATTAATAGCCCCATTTATATAGCATACCGGGCTAAGTTTATCTTGTTAGTTCACTAATTCCCTGCTCTGATCTCAGTTGGCAAAGGATATATATATATATATTTTTAATTTTGACAGCCTTTTTTTGTCATCAGCTCTGTGTGCAGAAAAAAAAAAGAAGGAAATATTTGAATGTAGGTGACAGACCAAAAGAGATTTCCTTTATAATATGTCTCTTTACAATTCCATGTACTGTAGGTCTTTTTCCATCATCTTTTTAGTCTTCAAGCAATATTTTGGACCAAGTTCATTCCAGGAGTTATTGTGGTGATTTTTGCTGAGTCACACCTGGGAAGAATTTGGCCCTTTGTGTTCTCCTGAACACTCAATTGTCACTTAAAAACTCTCAGCTATTTGTTGGATTAAAATAGTTCTTCTCCTGGTCTCAGAGCTATTCTAATCCTGTCTATGACTCTGTTTCTCAGTTACATGAAATATTATTATATCCTATTGACCAACATTCTTTGTGATGCAAGTTGTTATGTAGTAAGTATATTAAACCCATGGCAATTTTGCATGTCATTGTAATACCCTTAGCCACATAATGTATACTTACATCTTTCTTTGTAACAATCAAAAAAATTGAAAAATGGTATGTATTATGGATACATACAAAGAGTCCAGCTTCGTGCCTCTCTAATCTGTATTTGACCAAAAAAATATAATCTCTTTGAAAACAACCAAGGAATTATTTCCTCAAAAGCCTACTTAAAAGGACCAAATTGACCAGGATTATAAAATAAACTATTCTTTCTAATTAAAAATCTGAAACTTTTATTGCAATGTTTCCATTTCAGCTGCTTCCCTGAAAATAAGCATATTTCACTATAATTACATCTTATTTGAAAGTTCTTTCAAAGGCAACCATAGAGGCTGAAAAACAGTTGCAACCTTGATCTAGGTCTGTGAAGTAAGGCTTCTTCAACCATATTTTCATTATTTTGTGCTGGCTCTGATCTCTTGCCAACCATGCCTTTCCCGTTCTATGATCTTCTTTTTTTGCATCTTTGTCTTAAAATCTGCCAATAGAAAAAGAAAAAAGCTATGCCTCAAGAGGAACTGAGGAAATCATAAATAAGCAGAGGACACATACAAAAGATCATAGAGAAAAAGACAGTGATTAGTGATATATTCTGTATGAGTCCTGTTTCCTGATCACTTGTATTATCAAGAGAATGTCTTGGGAAATTCTCCACAGTGAAGTGTTCTCACTGGATGTTCAGGTCTTCACTGAAGTTTTCTAAATACTGTTTTGCCACGGGTAACATTTCTCACTTTTATATATATTTTTTATAAGAAACAGTGTCAGCCAAAAGTACAAAACTACATAAGATATGTATTAAGGTAAAGCATGAAGAAAAACTCATAATTAAAACATAAACAGACATTCTTTGAAGAATGAATGGCTATTTCAGAGGGCATGATCTGTGTCTCTCTACAGGGTACTAAAGAAAAAGAGAAAGAATATCTAAAGTAATGTTTAACTGGTTATTTATAATGGCCTCAGACCCCAGGATTTTTATTTTTTAGCAAAAAATTATTGGATATTTATAACTTCTTTTGATGTAAGGCATGAATGTTCCTTACATACTACATTTCTTTCAGAGCAAAGGCTACCATGTGGCTCTGCAGTATTTTAGACTTTCTCAGGGAAAAGAAATTATCTAGTTTGACCTTTCCATGAATAAGTACAAATTCCTCAGGAAATTATAATTATAAAGGAAACATTACAGTAAGAAGTCAGGATCCACTTCTCTCCCAACAAAGCAAGAACAAAAGGTTTGTTCTACAACATCACAGAGTGTCCTACTCTTCACCTCATTTAGAACTATACTCTAACCATCAGAGATGACTTCTGTTTCTGAAAGCTTGGGAGCAGGACTTCTATGCTTCGTATTTAAATTGTTGCATTAGTAATAATTTAAATACACCAAAACTACTATTTAGCATTAAGCAAGTGGTGGAAACTGTCTTTACAGTGATGTCATGAAATATTGTGTTGAGTAGTCAGAAGGTCAAGGGAAGTAATTATTGCTTTCTGTTTAGCATCTGTAGTCCACGTCTGGCTTTATCAATTATTGAGCTGTTTGATTTAAAAGAGGTATCTGCCAAGTGAAGATAATACAACAAAGCAACACTGGGATGCGTATGGGACTGAAGCACATGATACATCAGCAAAGGCTGAGAAACCTGAATTTGCCTAAGCTTGAGAAGGTTTAGAGAAGATCTAACTGCTCTCCTCAACTACCTAATGGTGAGCTACAGAAAAGGTGGAGGCAGACATTTCTCAGAGGCTTCTTCATTTTTTTCATGTTGAAGAAAAAGAGGCCATGGTCATAGGTTGAAACAAAATAGTTCTCACTAAATACAAGGAAAATAAATTTCCTTATGAGAATATTTAAGCACTAAAACAGAACAAATTGCCCAGGGAGTTTGTGAAATGTCCATCTTCAGCAACCTGATCTAATTACAAAACCAGCACTGCTTTGCAGAGGAAGTTGGACTAGAGGATCTACAAAGGTCCCTTCCAACCTAAAATATTCTATGCTTCCATGAAGTAAGAGAACCAACATTCTAAACAACCCAAGTGGCCATTTTACTAACATTCTCATCAAAATGTGGTCTTCCTTCAGCTGTATTACCTAATAAACCAGTTTCACAGTTCTTATTTTTCCCAAAGTGCACCTCAATGCTGCAAAACACCTTTTCAGATCTGGATTGAAGCTTCTCTCCAGCTCCATCAGTTGGTTTTGAAAATTGCATGATGAGCTACAAAACACACCATGACTTGTAGCAATAGGACAAGGAGTAACAGTTTTAAACTGAAAGAGGAGAGATTTAGGTTAGATATTAGGACGAAATTCTTTACTGTGAGGGTGGTGAGACACTGGAACAGGTTGCCCAGAGAAGTTGTGGATGTCCTATCCCTAGAGGTGTTCAAGGCCAGGCTGGATGAGGCTTCGAGCAACCTAGTCTAGTGGAAGGTGTCCCTGCCCATGGCAGGGGGGTTGGAACTAGATGATCTTAAAGGTCCTTTCCAACCAAAACCATTCTATGATTCTATGATTCTATGATTCTGTGATTCTATGATTCTATGATTCTATTATTATTATTTTTATTAAAGTTATGCAGTTTAGGCACAGCCCTACAATGGAGCCTGTGCTTCCCGGATCTTCCTGTGCACACAATAAATTTGCATATTATTAATTATTAATGTGCGTTTGCATCACATCTGCAGCTTGACATTCTGTGGTGTAAGGCTCTGTCTGAACACACACCCTTGGAATGATCCCACCCATCCCCAACAAATTAAAAGTCACAAGAGAGAAGACAAGCTAAACTCAGGAGAAGAAAATGAATTTACAAATCTACAAATAGGAAACTGTGTCTGACAGAATTACTTAAAGGCATGTAAGGCATTTACACAGAACATATTTTGGAGCCAGACAGTTAGTCATTGAGGATATTCTCAATTATTTAATCACAGAACCATTTCTTCCTCTCTTCTGCCCTTCTTCATGGCATGCCAGCTGGATTATTCAATGAAGGAAGAATCAGTCAGCTCTGGCTATCTTGCACTAGCTTACAGGAGTGAGGGTGACTACTGTCTTTGTTTCTTTCTGAAATGAATTCCAGTTTCTGGCAAATGATGACAAATATCTTGTTTCTGTGCATTAATCACAAGCGAGGCAGAATGATTTTTCCCTGCACAAGACACTTACCTACCTATCTACACTCTTTGATTTGTAGTGGTGAAAAATAACACTTTTAGGAGGCAGTTCATCACAACTAATTTACATGTCTACATTAGAACGCAATAATTGAATCTTTCTTTACATACACTACAGAAACAATCTAGTTAGGGTATCTCATACAGAAATAGAGTTTACAGATGAATCTCACTTTCACAGTTAGTAGAGTGCAAGGTTAGTTACAAATCTATCAGCCTAACATTCATAAAAAGTTGTTGACTATTTCAGCCAAAAAAGGTCTATCTCTTGGCTCTTACTTTTGAGACCCCAACCTTCTCTTTACTGTTTCAGGTAGACTGCTCAGCCATTACATATGTTGACTGCTCCAAAGAGTGTCTCCTCTTTGCTAAAATACCCCAACACACTCAACAACTTTTAACCATAGACTTTATTCGAGATCAGGCATTTGGCATGGATTTCTCATACAGTGAGTAGTAAACATAGCTTTTCACAGTACTGACCAAGCCTCAGACAGTAAGGTCATCTCTGCAGTAGCTTAAATCAAAATAATAATTTCCAATTACTTAACAATCCATTTTTATGCAGCTGTCATGCATTTTTACTTAGTTAATTATCTTATTTATGCACTCAGCATCATTCAAGTTACTATCACTATATGAATAACATGTATCTATTCATGTCCCACATTATCAAATGTTAGATGTGATTATTTCCATATCATCCTCCTACAGTAACACAGATTGTGTTCGTTTTGTTAACCCGATGGACAACAGAAATCTTGCTTAGTTTACTGTTTATCCTACTAAATAATCATCACTTCTGTGGCACAGGTACATTAAGTAGGTTTTCTGATCTTTAGATGCTTCAACCTAAAATAGTACTTACCAAGTCCAATGTAACAAAAAGCCCCACAACAGACAAAATGTGTGAGCAACAATAATTAACGTTTGTGTTTGTTGTTGCTGATAGGAATTGTCTGGTTGACTCTACCTGTACCAGTGGCTATGAAAGTCTGCTGTGTTCTCTTCATTTCTGATGTTGACACTGATATTAACATTCAGAACTATTTTAGGAATCTATGTCTAAAACCTTGATTCAAAATGTTCTATCACAAAAATGTGAGACTCAGCAGTAGTGTACCAGTCTACCAGTAGTCAAATCTGTGTCAATTATGTACCACTAGGTTACTTTAACCTGTCTAACAAAAGTCCATGCCAAAGCCACCGAAAAAGAAAGGAAGGGTTTTTCTACTGTTTTATATACAACACCATGTGTGAAATGGCTCTTTTTTAAGATGGCAATACTAGCCTCCATGCATAGATGAGGCATTTTCCCATCTCTCTTAGATTCACATCCCAATTCAATAAGTATTCTCCAAAACTGGCTTATTGATAGATTTTCTGCATAACAACAGAGGATACAACCTTATGTTACAATGAGAGAGTGAAAAGAAGATGTGCGCAAAATGTAGACAACATGTATTCAGTTGTTTCTCACTTCCCGGAAGAAAAAAAAATTGAGACATTTGAGGTTTTGCTTCATGCTATTTCTTTGCTTCCACAAGAAAAAAAATCCTAATGAAAAGGAAAGTCTGTTTTCAATTTTCTTTTGTATTGAATTCCCAGTGAACACCATGGTGGTGCCAGCAGAAGCTAATGGCATCTTATGGATATTAATATGGACTTGGAGCAGGAAATTTATCAGCTTTTACCCTACTCCCTAGCTCAGGTTTCCCAGAGAGAATAGTTATAATCTTTATCACCTAAAACCCTATTACCCAAAACTTTTGAAACTTTCAAATTCCAAACTAATTAAGGGAGCAAAACCTTCACAAGGTCATCTAATCCTGGAACATCAATGGCTATTTGCCACTTAAAGCAGAGTTTGACAGGTACAAGCCATTACCAGAAGAACTCTTGATGCTGTTTGAATGTTAGAGTAATGGATAAGTTTAATTACTTAGGTAATGTGAAACAGAGGGCGAAAAACTTTTTTTGTGTGGAAGACATCTTCTTAACACAGAATAAAAACTCAAGCTTGAAAGGATGACCTCTTCCATCTGCAATTCACTGACAGCATGGCATGGTTGAGAATGGAGAAAAACTAAACTTGGATCAAATACTTATGCTTTATACTATATAAGATTCGTGTCCAAAAGAAGAAAAAAAAAGAGTTATTTAAAGGAGAATTACTAAATTAGCAGATGAAAGACGTAAGAATCTCTTATTATCCTAAGAAAGGAGGAACTCAAATAAAAAAAGGTATTTACCTCATTGGGAAGAAAAAAAAAAAAAGAACAAAGAAAACCACTGCCAACTGTTAAAATGATTGCTTACGGGCTGCAGCAGCTCGACGCTGCCCAAATTAGTCAGTCAGGAAAACATCCCCAGAGAAAAAAAGTCCTATGAAAGGTAAATTCCATATGGAACAGAATAAATAATAGAGAATGTGTAGCATTCTCTATGTGTAGCAATGGGTAATACAGCAGCTGTAGGTTTGCTACAGATAAGGTATAAAAAAGGAAGTGTCACACTTGCATTTTAATATAGTAATTATAATGTTCAGAATTATGGCGTAATCAGAACCACTAGAAAGTGCCAGTTGTTTTGTTTCACAGATGCTCACACCAAGACCTCAGGTACTGACAGTGTCCAAGACTAACGGTGCCATACAACCCTGCCGTGAGAGTGCATTGGGCTGGGAGGCTTTAAAGCATCCTAGTACATCCACTGCCTGCCTCCCCCCACTCCCTTCCCCCCACCCCGGCTTTCATACAAAATAAATTTGGGGTTGCAGAACAACAGGGAACTGCAGTACGGTTTCACAGAGTTTTACATCTGGATTGTTAGGGGACCAGGACCTTAGAGACTGTAGTGATAAGAAGATAAATTTACATGTAGTGTAGAAACAACAGATCTCGGTAAGACCACTTGGTCTCTGATGGAGCAGACGAAAGCTGGTTTAAAACTGGCATTCCTGGGAAGAGAGATGAAAACAGAAAGGTTCAGAAAGTAATGATTCATTTTGTGTCTGCAAGCCATGGTTACCCTCGGCAAAGAAGGCAGAGGAAACTTGCTGATAACAGCTGGTCTTGAAGCACTTAATGTTTGTAGCATTTTGCAGTTAATTCAGGTAGATGAGGCTCAGGCACAGGAGGCTAACTGCAGAGATATAATACAGATACTTGAGAAGTGTTGCTCATTACATAAAAATGAAACACACCAGCAATGCTTTTCTAAGCAGAGAGCACAAAAAATTGAAAACATAGAAGTGCTCATGTGTGAAGAGCTAATCTGGCAATTCAGGGACAAATTGAACCTTTGATAATATCAGATCATGATTGGAATCTGGAACAAAAGAGCCTGAAGGAGAAATTAATCTAAGACTCAAATTTAACTCTTGACCAGAGATTAAAATTTGTCTGTCAAAGACTTACACAGACCAGACAAGCCCATGGACTGCAGACAGTCTTCTGAGACTTGCAGACAGTCTTCTGAGACTTGCAGACATGAGAATACACAATACTGCAAGAAAGAACACCTGAGGCAGAAAAGCATCCAGAGGTCAAAGTAAGAATCTATTGAAACCAGAACAAGATACTCCACATGCTGCGGTAAACAGCTGGAATCAGCTGAAACAACTGAGCCTCAGGATATGGTAAAACCAGAACTAGTAGACTTACTGCCATCTAATAGCAGTCATTTCTCACAGGAATCACCCTCCCCACTCCTGCATTGACCCAAGACTTCATGTAGGGCATCTCTAAGATTAAATCACATCTTCCCATTTAGTTGTAATCAGCACCTGGGTCATACAGACTTTAAATTTTGCATTATGCTACACTATACGTTAACTACTCAGCTATGTCATTAAGTTTGGCTAGAAACAGAGGAAAGAAGAGAAAGTGTCTTTAAGAAGCCCTGATACAAGGTATTTAAAACTAGATGTTAATATAATTTCCATGTATAAAAGGTTAAGCAGTGACAATTTACTCACTGCAGAATCCCAGATTTAACTGCCTTACTCTCAGTGAGGTAAGTAATGCTCAACCCACATACTGGCCCTGTTTAGTTAATTAATACAAGTGCAGATAACTAGACTAAACTAGTACTCACAGTCTGATGAAAACTCTGTCTTTAAAATGTTGGTTCAGACACCTTCCCTTGTTTATGAGACCTGTACTTTGTGGTTAAGAAGACGGGTGGAACATGGGTACACAACAAGAGATAAGAAGGCTACAGACTGAGTATTTATTTCTCATGAATATCAGCATCTGACAGTAAGGGATACTTAGATCTGCAAAAGAGCTAGACAGAGGCCAGATAAGTTGTGAAAGACCAGGCATGACAGGCACTGACAAAAATTCCTTTAGATAGTCCAAGAGGATTGCATCCGTACCTCATTTCAAAAGAAAAGTACTTTCCTTAAGAAATAACTTGGTGAAGGTTATCTTTGATGGTCGAAAAGGCTTTATCTTCAGTGCTTTTTTTTTTTTTTCTCCCCAGTTCAGTTCTCTAAGTAGGTTCTAGAAGACACCATCAAAAAGTATCTTTGAAATGAAATGGGTAGTTGAGTAAGCTTAAACTTAGAAGTTTTAGAAGCCTGTATGCTTACCTGAAGCTTGAGGTCTGACTACTTTTATATGGTGTGATGAAGAATATAATGTAGAACAATGAAGCATTCCCAGATGAAAGGTTAAAACAGATCCAATATAAAGCCTCATATAAGATTCACACAGTATTATAAATATTCTTAAGCTGTATAAACTCATAGAGTCAATCTGTTTGTCTCTTGTATTATTGATATACGTTGATACACATATACTGGGATTTGCTATGATGCTCAATTTGTTTTTCAAGTCTATTCTTTCAGTGTAACTGTTTGAGAAAGGAACAACATTTAAAAATACGACCACTCTACCTAGATGTTAATTTATTTCTTCAAAAAAAGAAAAAGCCATTATAAGAAGACAAGACCACATATGAAAAGTAAATATATCATCATGGTTATACATATCAAATATACAACGTGTAAGGAAACTATATTCTCTATGCAAAAGAGACATTCTGCTCTATAATTTCAAACTGAGTACATTTTTATCTTTCATTTTGGATAGCTTTTATCGTATTCACACTTTTCTACTTTGCTCGGGAATAATGAACAACTTCAAAAGGCTATATTTTTAGTTGAAAAGCCTTTCAACTGAATTTTAATTAAAAACAAAAAGGAAGAAAGAAAAAACTGCAGAAAGAGGGAATATGTATGGCAAAGTTATAACACAACCTCTCCTCCTGCCTCCAGTGAATGCTTGTTTTCCAGTATGGTGTAAACAGCACAAAGGTGTACAAGATCAGTTTTGGTGTCTGTGAAAATTGTGGAGAAGTATAGTTAATACTACATAATAGAAAAAGAAACAGTAGCAGCTAGATTTGTCAGCTAGCACAAAGAAGCAAAATAGCACTCACTAGCTGTCTCAGTAGAGCAGATAGTGCATGACAAACACTAAGAAGCAGTCTTCCCCATAAGCAATTTCCAGACAGTTGAATCCACAATGCTAAAGCCAGTTTATAGTTGCTTTTAGTTTTGTTCTCATTATTGAAACAGACCATTTTTACACTGCCTTAGTCTCTTTTATAAATAATTCCTACAAACACTTTACATGTGAGTAACTTTATGTGAGTCATTCTCTTAGTAAAGCTCTATACATACATAATTATTTGCAAGATCAGGCCACTGAACTGTGTGTAGAACACAGCAATCATTATCCTCTGCTCACAGATAGAAACTGAGCATACCACAGAGAGCTAGAATAGCTTGTCATTTGTGAAGAATAATGCCTCAAATCCATATACAATATAACAAAAATCCTCTTAGTGTTGCTTAGTGCAGTATGTCTTCTTACATACTTCCGTATATATTTGAAGTACTGTGTATACAAAGCCCTTAAATGCCTTCTACCTCCTAAGTAGCACAGTCCTGTTCACAAGACTGATTGTTTGCAGAACACTGGTGTCAGAAATCATCATGTCTTATGGTGAATTGTTCATGGCCAATTTGAGAACTGAAACGGCAGTATTTAAAAATTAAGAAGTTAATAATCAACAACTGTCTGAAACGTTATTTTGAAATGAACATTTGTATGCTGTTCACTCATTTTAAAACACCTAGGACTAAGAAAAGAATACTTTTTCAAATAGTTGAGCTTTTGCCAGGGTACTGGCTTGCCTTGTTTCTCAAGTGTTTTGCTGATTTATGGATTCTTTTAACACAAGGATTTTTCTTGTGTGAGCATATCATAATAGAATACTGGAAGCTGTCTAAAGCTCTGCAGAACCGTTGGAAGATGTCTGTCTAAAAGTAGACTATTGTATAAAACAAACCAAGTAGAATTTTCATACCAGCTGAATCCCATACAAACAACCAGAAGGAAGACAAAACACATGCAAATTTAAATTAGGGACATAAAGTCAATGAAGAAAATTATGCTCCTTGACCAAGAAGCCAAGATATCATTACAATAAAGATGACACTGTGAGTCATAACAAGTAGACCCAAATTGCACATAACTCTGCAGATTTTCATATCACATCTCCCACTGGGTTACAGAGACAACATTCTCGGGGTCAGAAGGGTGTAATCAGGACATGATGTTGCCCACTGAGTTCAAGAAAAAAATATTACAGACCTGTTGCCGTAAATTGTAGCTGGCAATAAAAGCAGCAGACCTGTCCAGACTAGAGAAGAAATTACCTATAAAAGTCTACTAAAATGTCTGGAAAACACAGAAACAAGTTTTTCAAAGTAAAGGAAATACAATGAAATATAGACAATATGTCCTGCAAGTATCTTCAGGAATGTGTTTTGAATGCCAAACCATTGCACTTTTTGGCAATTAATTATTTAATAAGCAACAACTAACAATAAATGAACATGGAATATGTGATACAGAAGTTGTTGGTGAATTGCAGCTCTCTGGTTGCATCATAGTACCAAAATGTTTCCTGTAACAGCCACAAGTTACCTCATTTAGTGGTGTTTCTGGACTGCGGCTTAGCATTTGGGTTAAAATTCTCATTTTGTACTGATGACCTGCACAAGCCTACCCAAACCCTGTACTTTGAGAACTTCATTAATAATTGGCTTCAAGCAGAACCACTCTGTCCTGAACTTCATCCTTGAAGTACTGAATTAAAACAACAGATTTTTTTGCACTGTTTCCTTGAAATAAAACAAAAAGATTAATTCATTAGCCTTGGACATAAACTAATGTAATTACCTGACAGATAATTCTATACTACTTTTTTGTCACTGCTGTAGTTAGAGATGTTTTCTTTTGTCTACTGCACAGTTCAATTAGTACACACTGCAAAGGAAATATTACACTTTCAATACATAATTTTTATACTTGATTAACTTTTGCGTAATGTCAAAAAATATATCCTTTATTTTCTAGTTTCTATGTTAAGGATAGCTTTTCAGTGGAGAAGGTTGGTTGCTTTGTTTAAAGGTGTCACACCTTGATTAAAGGTGTTTATGTTGTGTTTTCAGAAGAGAAGCATCACAGACGAAAGCATTTACTATAAAAGAGGCAAATTCAAGAAATAAACTCTGCAGAAACAGCATACTGATAGACAGGCAGTTTGAGATACTGAGAAATGCTTTGACTCTGCATCTAAAGACACATATTTAGGTTTGTGATAAATGTATGCCTGATTCACCCAGGGATATATTTCCCCTAGTGAAAAGGGGCTAAACCTTTTTGAGAGTTGCACCTTCAGTCTGCAGATTTGGGGATATGATTCAGCTTGACATACAATGAGTAAGTCCATTCACCTGTCCCGAGATAACAAAAATTTTCTCCTACACAACATGAAGCAGAATTACTGGAAATGTTTGTAAAAACACAGAGGTCTATCTTACAGTTTATCTGGCTCATGACCTTCTACCTATGGCTGAAGTAAAAAATGCTGGAAGATGTAGTGGTTTTAAGTCAACAAACGTAGCTATTCCAAAATATCATTTATTTCACAAAAATGCACTGAGAGATATTAGAAACTAAAAAAAAAAAAATTAAAATCAGGCTCTTCTGTTATCTTTCAAGGGTTCAGTAGAAGTGGCATTCACTAAAGTTTGCAATTTTCAACAGGTTTGAGATTCACACTCTGAAGTCATATAATACAGAAGAAATTATGGTACATACTCCTATATTGTATTATAAAATATTGTGTTACATTTATTGTATATGCATATATATGTTTGCTTCTTGTTTCATAACTGAATAACGCTATTGTAGTATTACAGATCTGAATGATTCTTCTGCTATAGTCATGATATTTGCTGTGAATGATTTTTCTGCTATAGTCATGATATTTGCTGTAAATGTGAATTTTTATGGTGGTGTTTTATCTAAACACACATCCATATACATAGCTGCTTTATGTAAGTTACTCTTGGGGTAAGTATACAACATGAAAAAGAGTATTCAAAATGGAAGAGGGCTATCTGTTCTTGTGAGGAAAAAGCTAGTCTGCTGCAGGTAATTTTTGTAACATTGATATAGGCTAGAGGCATTCTGCTGGTTTAGATGTAGAAAGCCTATCCCACTATTTAACCAATGACCCAACAAACCCTGTTAGATATTCTGTAAAATTTTCAAAAACTTTTGTTATAATTTCTGGTTATCATCTGTCCTGAAGCCAAAAGCGCTTGTGATTAAGGAAGACTTGTGGCTTTTACTGAATTTAAAATGAAGCTGAAAACTACAATTTGGTGACAGAAGCAGCCACTGTTACAGCTGTTGAAAGGTAATTGGATTAGAATAATGAGCACATATTTCTGTTTGGTAATTACTCAACTTCCCTGAAAAGACTATTGTGCAAAGGTAATTGTACTGGAGAGTTTCAAAGACGTGCTTTTGTTTCCACAGCTACTGTGTTTTACAGAGTGCAGTGCTGATGATATCAGTTTAGTTCATTACAAAGAGATGAAGGTATATCTTATAAAATTTTACATACATTCCAACATCTGATCTATGAAGTGATATACTAGGACCTTTTGATGGAAAGATGAAAAGAATGGGTATACAAATGTTCACCAGAGCTGTACCATGCAGGTGACATTGGCCTAAATAAACCATGGTCTTTGACTCAGGGACCCTACTGAGCCTTGCTTCTGAGTTTGGTATATAACCAGCAGCACCTTCAGATGAGTGGCAGTAGACCCTGGAGTCGCAGATTTAAGAGTTACAATCTCACAGGCATGACCAGAGCTGTAGAGGCTTCTCTTCTTCTACCTTCTACCATGATGTTAAAGAAGTAATGACACGATCTAAGTCAATTCATGCAACTGAGGCTTTGAAACCCTGGATGGGAAGATCGGTACTCTAGAATTCTGATGCTTGGGTTTTGACCTGTGAGAGAAAACAAACCATGCTTATGCTCAGGCTCAGAGTGAGGTTAGCTGTGCACCACAGAGGCATTTACAGTCTAAGTGTATATTAGGGGACCTGAGAACTCTTCTGAATTCCCAGGTCTGAATGTTCACCTGAGCTCTCCCTTGGTGCCCTGAAGGCTTGAGACTCATACAGACTCCCACCTCCAGTCCACTACCCTTCACTGCCACAATGAGAACTTCCACAGGACATAAAAAAAAAGAATTTCCACAGGACATAAAAAATAATTGAGTGGACAAATGGGAGCTGTGGCAAGATCTAAACAAGTTCATGATGTGGAGACTAAATATCCCATTGCCATGTATCTCAATACACTCCAGTAACTAGCTTCAGATTAGCTGTAGTGTCCTTGCATTGCAGTAAACTCTGTTGATTAAACCCCCATTGAGGCTACGAGCAAGCTGTCACTTCTAAAACAGCCATCAGTCTCTTTGGTATTATCCAAAACTAACAGCTTAGAAGACCCAGGAGCAGAAAGCAATTAAGCATTGATGAAATTCACCTTTAGATATTCTCTTGAGCTGTGTCAAACTCAGATTGCCTCAATCTGTACGGGCAAATCTGGGGACCATATTTTCTCTGTTGCATATTGAGGAGAATATTTAAACTATAGCAAAAACAGGAGATACTGTTCTGCTAGGTATAGCTTTAACTGTCCCTGTAGTGGTTTATTTCCTGTTAGATAAGGTTGCTTTCTCAGTTGCTGTCAGACATAAATGTAGAAAGAAAAGGGGAAAAAAAAGACACTGCATTTTCTAACTTCTCACCAATCTGCTACTGATCTTGCAGTTATTTAGGAGTTTCAAAGTTTATATCAGAATTGTAGCATCGAAGAAATCAAGCATACTTTTTAAAATCAAAAAATCATATTGGAATAGAGAGAGAGAGAAGTATATTAGAAGTTTACTTTGCTTTCACTTTCAGGGCACATTATTCCTTGCTTGAGTACATGGTTAACAGCACTTAGTAAGTATCTTTGCAAATCCCAGTGATTTTGAGAATTTTAGCACATGTGATTTTTCACTGGATATTTTTACTATTTTTTACTATTTATCTTTTTTTTTTTTCATTAGATAGGTGCACTTCACCCCCGCAATGAACAGACATGAATTTCAAGTGACCAGTCATGTGACATGGATAGTATATGGTAATTATAGTTAGCAGACCAGAGAAATACAGGTATCTTCATTGCACATGACACGTTAGAATTAAGTAGTTCTTTGGGTGCACATAACGACCTGAATTCTCCTGTTACTTCAGGCATGCTACAGTGTAGGTATCTACATCTTTCAGAGCCAATGAGAGAGAAATGGTGGTTTAGGGTGCAATATAACATTCCTGTTTCAGATATCTACCTCAGGATAGTTCTTTGAACTGCTCCTTAGAAGCGTGAGTTTCTCCTGGGTGAGTCACTGTATCTTGCACATTTCTGCATGTAATCTGCTGGATTTCACTTCCAGGTATGCCCCATGCAGTGTCTCCAAAGCAAAGCAGCCATAAACTGTAAAGCAGACATCCCCAGAATAATCCCCCTTTTCCCAACTGTAGTACAGAACCATACAATTTCTCCATAATTTTCTCAGCATTAGGGCAAAGGCTAGGTGAAACAGATATGACTAGTCTATGACTAGACTAACAGCACTTTGTTCACCAGGGATGGTAGTACTTTGCAACAGCTTGCTTTGGTTTTTAGTGCCCCCAAACTTAGCCTCTCTCCATATATTTACATGATACAACTGGTAAACTTTTAACCTGCCACACAAGAACACCAAGCATTGTGGTCCACAGGATGGAACTGCTTCTCATACATTTCTATTTCTGCCTCCATAGACCTGGAAAATGCATTAACAGGACAGGGAGGGGATCTTGTCAAACTCACTCTATATAAAAGCCTGAAGGGAAGGAGGGGGCATGAGAGTCTGTTTATCTCAGGCTCAAAAAAACCTTTCTGAACCCATAGAATTCCCAATTTATAAATGTCTGTTAGACAATCCTACCAAATTGGGCAACCGTTGCACCTTTTTCATTACCACAAGGGAAAATCTTGTTTCATTCTCTGAAAGAAGAGCTGTAAGTAAGCAACTTACCTTCTAGGCAGGGTATTGTGTCAGAGATCATAAGTGGCTGGAGGCATCTTCTGATGAACTTTCAGTCAGACAGCAGACTTCACAGACAGTCAGGCTGTTAGATATACACCTGTCTTCAGCAATTCCCATGCTTACATCAAGGTAGCTCCTCAGGCAGCCCAGGGGTTTCCTGGATTCTGTTCTGAGTTGCTTAGCTCTCTCCAGGTCCTATGTGGGAAGACATAAATCTAACTCTGAGCTCTGAGTCACTGTGTGGCCAGGAGAGAGGCTAAAGTGGAAATTTATCAAATCCTTATTTTTGATCTAGCTCATTCTTTCTCTTTCTGCAGCTCAATACACTCTAAATTATTCCCTGCAACAGCCTCAACAGAAGATAATCACTGGCAATGCTGTCTGAGTCATGTAAACACTTACTCCCATCATGTGAGAATATCTGGCTGATTAGGCCAACCAGACACAATATGCCTCTGTTCCTGGTTAGTCAGGTCCTCTTAAAATTGGATAATGCAGTGGATGTCCTTGATAGAAGACCCCAAATGTTTGAATTATGAAGAAGCATGTAAATAAAAAAATCTATTCAGAGTGTTAGATTATATGGGGTTTTGGTTGGTTGGTTGGTTTTTTGTGTGGTTTTGTTTAGTTTTTTGTTTTGTTTTGTTTTTCCTTAGGAAGGACTGTTTTAAGCTCCTCAATGCAAAGGAAGGCCAAAAGCCTGCCTGCAGTCTGAAATTCCATATCTCACTTTCTACAAGGTAAAGAACTAAATACACTTATTTTCCACCTATTAAGGCAGAATTTCCACCTATTAAGGTGGAATTATCTTCCACCTATTAAAGGATTATTTATGCAACGTTCCGGTCTTTTGTGGGGGGGTCCAGTAGAATGGTGATGTCATAAATACTAAAGCTAGACTCAATATTTGAAGCAAGAGGTCAAAACCCAAGCTGAAAAAATCTGTACTAACAAGTGACAGAAGACTTAAGAAATAGGATGAGATTCTCAGGATCACAATGATCCCTTACCAAGATGAGGTATGAGGAATAATACTGACGGATGAAAGAAGCAAATTATAAAATTTGTTAAAGGCAATTCTGTAGAGAAACATCTTGGGAAAAAAAATAAAAAAATAGGGGTGTTGGTCACTGGTTTTGTTTATTTTTTTATTTATTTATGTTTATATGTGACAAAATAGAAAATACATGTCTGTGGAACTGCAGGAAAATCAGGTAGTGGTCCATGGTGTTAAAAGGTCAACTACAGTGTAGAAGGAAAGGAGAAATGAACAAGAAGAATGTTGTTAGCTAGATGAAGGAAAGCAATTTCTGTACTATCACTAGAACTGTGCTAAAATTAAAATCAGTTGAGACATTGTTGTGAGCAATGATTAGAGATAAGAACAGCTATTGGTTGCTGATTACAGAGGTGGCAAATGAGGCAGGAGTGATGAAAGGAAATGCTTTGACTGGTAACTTGAGAAACAAGATGCTCTTATTTTTTGAGTCTCTGATGAGAAAATAAAGGTCAGGTATTATCTAGCACAGTTTCTCCTGAAGACTTTGTAAGAAGGGAGCTGGAGCATACGATTTTAAAATTGTCAAATGACTGAACTGCTTTCAGAAGACTAAGCAAAGGCAGGATAGCTGGGCCAAATAACAGCAGTTAGAAGCAGATCAGGAGGGCAGACTTTTTCTCTAGATCATTAGGTAAAAGATGTGAAAGGCAGCAGAAGTTTACAGGTAAAGAAACTGTATAGTATAGATAAAATGGAGAAAGCAGTATTAAGGAAACTGTTAAAGGTAGTGATGATATTGTTGTTACTTCATACAGAAGCAAAAAGTTCTTCCCAGAGCCTTCTCTTCTCTAGGTTGAACAACCCCAACTCTCTCAGCCTTTCTTCACAGAAGATGTGTTCCAGCTCTCTGATCATTTTAGTGGCCCTCCTCTGGACCCACTCTAAGAGGTCCATGCTTTTCTTGTGCTGGGGACCCCAGAGCTGAATGCAATACTCCAGGTGGAGTCTCACAAGAGCGGAGTAGAGTGGGAGAATCACCTCCCTTGACCTGCTGGCCACGCTTCTCTTAATGCAGCCCAATACACTGTTGGCTTTCTGTTGTCTTTCCAGGCTGCAAACACACATGGCCAGCTCATGACCAATTTTTCAGGCACCAATACCCCAAAGTCCTTCTCTGCAGGGCTGCTCTCAATCCATTCATCCCCCAGTCTGTACTGGTACTGGTGATCACCCTGACCCAGGTGCAGGACTTTGAACTTGGTCTTGCTGAACTTCATGAGGTTCAAATGGGCCCACTTCTCAAGCTTGTCCAGGTCCCCCTGGATGGCATCCTTGTACCTACAGAACTCACATTTATATGCAACCTTTTTAATAGGTATTTTAAAAAAATGCAGAAAATATATTTGAGAGGTCAAGTAAAATACTTAATGTCCTTACAGAGAAAAAAAAAGAAACCTACCTAGAGTTTCTTCACTGCTAAATCTGTGTCCTCATTTAGATTTAAAGGACGAAATGTATGCTTTACTAGTAGCAGTCGCTACATTTAAAAAAAATCAACAAGTCATTCAATCCAGTAACTTCTGCCAAATATTTAATAGGATGGCAAGAATTCTTCATAATTAGAACAGATGAAAACCAAAGAAAGCCATTTAAAACTGACTTTTTGGCAGAACAAGAGATTTAGGATGGAAAATGTTGAAAGAGAAAGGGAAATGAAACACAAAGCACCTGGTGTTTTGTACGTTTCAAGTAGATGAATCTCATTGTCAACTCAATCCAAAATAAAGTAAGTTTCATCTACCTAAAACACAGTGTCACCTTGTGTTTCTTCTTTCTTTATTGACTCACTTTACAGATTAGTAGTGCACCAAAGTCAAGCATCCTTAAAGCACTGGGTGATTCAGTCAGAGAGGTCTCTGGAATTGTAGTCCAGACAGGGACTGCACATCATGGAGTAACTGAAAGCCTATTGGGAGCAAAGCGCAGTTCCTATGACATTAGGCAGAAACAAAATTGTACGAATACAACCTGAGATTAAATCTTCCATTCTGTTTTCCCAGAAAAAAAGAAAAATGCTAATTAGCTAACCACAATCATTTCTGCAAAATTTTATTCCCTTTCTTTTTCTTAAATTTAAGCAAAAATCCTTGATCTATGTATGACTTATATGTGACATGATATTTGTAATATTTTTAGGAAAATTTCAGAGGTAATAAGACAGTGATGGAACATCTGGTTAGGCATATGCACTCCACTTAGTCCAATTTCCTAACAACACAAAAGGTCAACTAATGTAAGAAAGCTTTCATACTCCACCTAGACACCCCTTTTGGCCAAACCATGAAATTATCTGCTAATTTTACAATTTATCTACTATTTTAATTTGACATATTGGGTTATTTTAAATTTCATAAGAGGAAGGAAATTGCAGACATTAAGTAACGCTAATGCTTTGCAAATGTGTGAAAGGGTACAAAATGGCACAATATTTGCTCCTTTCAGTGTTTCCTACCCACACAAACTGACCATGTAGTATGCTGATTTATCCAGATAATCACCAATCCTGAAATAATAATTCTAAGCAGACTTGTGTAAGAATGGAAAATACCCAACGTAGATCATTTTTGTTCCTAGACGTGCCATTTTTCTTAGTTGTTGTAATGTCCCATACAAATTGGGGTCACACATCCTAGGGAGTTACTGAAGCATAACAGGTTACATCAGCTAATTTTTGTCTTAATTCATAACTCATGTTGTGGGTTATTTTAGGGTAACCCTAAAGAACTCTGGTGAAATGGAGGCTGTTGAAACAGAAGAATCTTTATCTTTCTTCTCCCGAATGACAGAATCCAGAGGTAACCAGTGGGATTTATTCACATGGTGTGCAAGGCAATCTGTAGAGAGAGTCTGTCATCTTTGATACGTCATGTGCTCCATATTGAATATCAAACAGCCTGTTGACATTGCGATCTTTGAAAAAGGTACCTTTTCTCCTCTATTTGGAGCCTTATTTTCTTCTGGATAATGAAAGAGAAGCACTCTTAACATCCTTCTGTCTTTAAATTCATAAATCTACATAGACTAAGCATACCGGATTTTGCTACATCAGGTAAAAGGTGAAGTCTTTGGCCTTGAAAGATTACTTGGTTTTTTTGCTTGGGTGGTTTTTTTCATTTTGTTTTGTCTTCTTTTCCGTTCTTTCTTGTTTGCCTGCAGAGAGAACAGTGTCACTTTGTGAAGATACTACAAAAGAAATAATTTCAGGAGGCATCTTGTCATCTACAAGTAGAAGGATTCACAACTATTTTAGCTGCAGGTCAGAGTGCCTTTTCTGAAACTGCTAACACATTAAATACCTCTCCATAAATTACCTACCAGAATACTACATGCATCTCCTCAACATCAGCAGCAGGTAATCTGAAAACCTTAATGCTTTTAAAATAATTTCACAGTTATTTAGCTTAAAAGGAAAGTGACATATACAGCAACACTTATTTTTACATTAGTGCAATTTTCCTTGAAAGCAATGGAAGTTATGTCCACCTACACCAAAGCCGAATTTGACCCATAGTCTTTAGTAACATTGTTTCTTAAAATATTCTCATTAGCAACCAGAGATCCTCAAATAATTTTTTTTAGATTTCTACATTTGCTTTTTTAAAGCAACAGATGCAGTATAATTGAAATTTACTGATTTAAGCAAACATTCACTTTTTTTCTGGTTTTCAGCATGACCTTTCATATGTTCTTTCAGCCAAACTTTGTCAAAATTAAGCATCTTTTTCACCTGTAGAAGAAGTCTTAAACTGAGCAGGAAGGTGAATACTTTATTTAGTAATGAGTAATCTCCTGACAGTTCTTATTAACCCTATTCTATAGGCAAGGCCTGTACAGGGCTCTTGAGCAATCAAGGATTTCCTGGGCAAGACTGTCTTTTTGTGTAGCTATAGAACTGATCCATTTCTCCCACATATGGATGAGCACTGTCTCTCCTTTGAGAATCGTTTTTGATATCTCTTAATCTTACCATTCATGTGAAACTCAAGAGGCACACAACCAGTTGTTTTACTAGCTTCTGCTTCCTGCTGCATGGGATCTGTACTCTATTTTCACTACAGTGCCTGAAATCATGGCATTTGTGAGCCAGCCTGCTTAAAAATTGAAAAACATAAGCACTTTCTTTGTAAACTTCTCTCTGCCCAGTTTGAAAAGTGGGAAAGACAGCAATCCTTATCTTTCCTCTAGGGAACAAGCAAACAGCCCCCTGCTCCCTTGTAGTACCTATCATGGCTGAGAAGTTGACAGTGTAATTCTGGTTTTTATCATGCCCCAGTTTCACTGTCTCAATTCCCTCTAGTGTAAATAGCCAGAAAAGCATTTTTGACTCTTGCACCTCTTGCAAAGCAGCAGTTTTGTTCACTAGGGTAAGAATTCACCAACATATTTCAGATGACTTGTGCTCCTTGAACTACCTGTCACTGTCGGTAGAACAAATAGAAACAAGGAAGACTTATGAAAACAAGATGAAGACTTACAGTATATGGATAATAAGGGTGGGCTAAAGCCAGAACTTTTCACTTTTATGACAGGACTGAAGTGTACTTTTGTCAGTTCTCAGAATGATTAAAAAGCAAATAAGAGAAACGTGAGTCTGGATCTCTCCCATATTTCAGTGTTAGAACAGGAGAGGAGTCACATAATCTCCTCATAAAGGAGTTCGTAGACCATTCCAGTCTCTACTGTTTGTTCACCATGCTGTCAGCCACCGTTCTTCGCAGTCAAGCTAGGAATTGGGCCAGATCATAGGAATGACCTTAGTGGAAAAATAACTCTTCAAAAAGAACAGGCAGGGAAGACTGAAGAAGAGGCTAGGAGTAATTTCCACAAGCATTACAGTTGAAGAACAAGTTAAAATAAAACAGCAGAAGATTATCTTCTTATCATGTCGATAAAGAAAAAAATTCTGGCATATATTTGTATATCTGTAAGCCCAACATGAGGAACATTAGGCTGAAGAAACTCAATTGTCCTCCAGCTGCTGTTCCCTGTCATTAGGAATGTGGCCAGATGATAAAGAATCTTTATTCATACAGGAACAAATCCTAGTTGTTAGAGTGAGATGGCAAAATCATTCCCTAGAAAATATAGATGTGATACGAAAATACAGAAAGTACAGATGTGATTTCCCAGCTTTCCTAAGATTTCCTAAGATTTCCTAAGATACAGGTACTATTTATAATGTATTTCTCTTAGCTAGAACTAGCAGCATTTGGGCATTTCACTTGTCAAACCTTTGCCTTACTGTTAAAACAGAAGACCAAATCAAGAGACCTTTCGTCAATTTTGACTCCTTTCTTATGCAGGCATATATCCACTGATATTAAGGATTTTGTCTTAAGCAGGGAATGAAATTAAACTTGTAATAACTTGGCTTAAGCTTAAGTGGAGGGACTTTTTTCTATTTCCCTTATGGTTGTTTTATCTATTCTCTTTTCCTCCTTTTCCTTACAGCTGATACTACAAAAGTTTAGGGTAGATATTATTTTGTGGGATGCTTAAAAGGGTCCTATACTCCTTAGGCAGACAATTAAAAACATAATGGAATTTCTCCAAAACTGTTTTCTCCATGTTATGCAGCTCACTGACATATTACTGAGGATCAACCTTTTTCTGCTTTGGTACACAAATAATTGCATTATCACTCCGTTATCAGGCAAAGGAGCAGCTAACAGTTTAAAGTTTGGGGTCAAGTGAAATCTATCTGTGGCTTTATGGGTAATTAAGTTAGGTTACAAGAGTCAAGTGAATATTCATTAGTTGCAGGATGAATACTCAGCATGTAGTAGAAATTTGCATTTCTACATGCTTCCAAACCTAATTCATGACTAGTATTGACATAGCAATCCCATTACAGGCACTATTTTCTTCCAGACAAAGGATTAATTGATTTGTAATAATCCTTAAAGTATACCCTCGTAACTTTCTAGAAGAGTTTATCCTTTAGACAGAATTAACCCTACTTTCTGTCTGTTATTAATGACCTTTCTCTAAATTTTTTAAAAGGATTTACGTGAAATAGTGGAAGTTATAATAATTGCCAAAATTTTATTGAGCAACATAATTCCATTTTGTACCATGTTTGATTGACATACTAATGTCTACAACATTTATATCCCAACAATGAATCATAACATTTTTAAAAGTCTGAAAAGGATTGCCCAGAACACTCTATAATACATAACTGGAGATTAGATACGTAAGTTTTGTAAAAAATTTCATTGCATTTGCTTGCTACCAGATATTCTTCATATCTTTCAACCATTATTGTTTTTATCAAATGCTTACCCAGATTTCATTAGACAACCCTGTGCTATATAGCAAAATTTTGCTCCTATATGTACTTATTAAAAGAATTAGGAAAGGAACCACCAAAGAGTGTAAAGATGACTGCGTAAAGCTAATTTGAAAATCTTCATTTTTCAGAAGCTAAAAATAGATTCATCAGCATCTGCAGCAGCTGCTGACTTCAGCAGTCTCTCATCTCTGAGTTCTAGTCATTTCTATAGGCTCTCAAACCCTTCACATGTCCCAAACCAAGGTAGTAAGGAAGAGTCTTTTTAGTGCTGAACAGACAGATAGAATCCCCTTCTATTCTTCCTACCAATCCATAAAACAGAATGAAAAAGTCAATAAAGCCAGACCTCTTGCCATTGCTTTGGAGAAGAACAAAATAGAACAGGTGCTTTTACTTCCCTTTCTTCCCTTTCCATTTTAAAAGCTCAAAAATATTCTAGATCTACCTACACAAAAAACTATTTCTGAATTCGAATGAACATGTAATCAATATACACGTGCAGTTTGAAATGTTTAACCCACTGAAATCAATCTGTATTAAGATAATGGCCAGAAATGTTCACCTAGCTATCTTATCTGCATCTCCACATAAGATCCAGATGTCAAAAGTTGCTTGAGTTAGAAAGACAAAAGAAGATTGAGAAGGTAGCTTATTTTCAAATTGTGTATATAAATTCCATTAAGTGAGCACCTTACATGAGCACTAGTATGTGAATGAGAGTGAAGGACATTTTGGAATACAAAAAAGAGTTCCTTTCACTAAGGAAAACAGGTATTTGGAAAGTGCCTGATTCACGAAACGTAGAGGAAGATGTTAACTATACATTCCACAGGAGATGTTCATGTTTAGGAATATCTATGATTTTGACAATGTATCTGGTTATGGACGTGCTGCTGTGTCCATTTGACCCGTGACTAGAAAGGCAGAAATAAAGTGCCTTGGCAACAGACATGGTAAATTTCAGCAACATGGCCTCAAACTGATGCTTGCAAATTATGTCAGGAAGTCATTACATCTGTTGGTATATTTCTTTCCCACAATTGGGAAAGAACCCAGTTCCATTCCAAAACTGACTCAACATAAGTTTTCTAATGCAGAGGTAGTGAAGAAATTAAACTACCTTGTAGGTTTCTTCATTGATTTATTTATCACTCTAAAGCTTTACCGTTGCCTCATAAAACAATTTATCACTCCAAAGTTTTCCTCATACTCTGCTTCAACTACTGAAAATCAGATCATCTACTGTATAACTTGATCAATTAGCAAACTTTAAATGTTGAACACATGTATCAGTTCATGCAAACACCTATCACTTTAGTATCTAAGTACCCTGAAATTATTTATTCTCAAAAGTTATCAACATGACCTGTAGAAGCAGTACTGCCACCATTATAATGACACACAAATACAGAGACAAAATTAACATAAGACTCATCCTGGGTCACAGAGACAAACTACTGAATAGCAGATTACTCACCAGCCAACTTTCTTCTCATTAGGCACTTTCTTTTTTTTTTGCCAGAGACTCAATCCCCATAAATATAATTGTGACCAAAGCTCAAGGCAACTTATTTTTTTTCACTCAAATTTGTTTTCTTTCTGTTATCCAGATACTATGAGCCCATATCAGGGTTAGAACAGTAGTCATTTTTTGGTATCTGAATTGAGCTTCCAAAGAGCTACCAAAGCTTCTTCTAAACCACCCACTTCCCATGCAGGAGCCCAGCGAAACCAGTGTAGAAACCCTGTGGGAAAGGAAACTACTCAGCAGCTCCTCAGGCTTCCTGCTGCAGTTAATAACTTGAGACAGCACGTGCAGCTGTCACGAGAGAACTACACAGCTTGGGTACATATTGAGGCATAAGAAATCTGGTATTCTCAAAGCAGCTGAAAGGCCTAGAGTGTGTTATTCCCCTTACAGCCGATTAGAATATTTTTAGAGGAGAAAATTGAGATTTAAAACTAATTTAAAATTTTTTATTAAAGACAATATTGAACTTGCACAAGTATTTATTTACCTATTCATTAAAAGCTTTTCATCAAATCTTTAATTTTGCACTGGTGAAATCCAGTAGATCTTCTTTTGTTTTACATTGATGTAACCAGTATCAGCATCAGGCCCATTGTCTTCATAGAATCATAGAATCATAAAATCATAGAATGGTTTGGGCTGGAAAGGACCTCAAAGATCACTGAGTTACAACCCCCCTGCCATGGGCAGGGACACCCTCCACTAGACCAGGTTGCCCAAAGCCTCGTCCAGGCAGGCCTTGAACACCTCCAGGGATGGGGCATCCACAACTTCTCTGGGCAACCTGTGCCAGTGTCTCACCACCCTCACAGTCCAAAAATTTCTTCCTAATGTCTAGTCTAAATCTACCCTCTTTCAGCTTATACCTGTTACCCCTTGTCCTCTCACTACACTCCCTGATAAAGAGTGCCTCCCCATCTCTCCTGTAGGCCCCCTTCAGGTACTGGTAGGCTGCTATTAGGTCTCCTCAAATCCTTCTTTTCTCCAGGCTGAACAATCCTAATTTCCTCAGCCTGTCCTCATAGGGGAGGTGCTCCAGCCCTTTGATTAATTTTGTGGCTCTCCTCTGGACTGTCTCCAACAGGTCCATGTCTTTTTTATGTTGGGGGCCCCACATCTGAACACAGTACTCCAGGTGGGGTCTCACGAGAGCAGAGTAGAAGGTGAGAATCACCTCCTTCAACTTGTTGCTAATGCTTCTTTTGATGCAGCCCAGGCCGCAACTGGCTTTCTTCATTGTAAGCAAGTCATAAATGGCCATTCTTCATGGTCATATAAAATGATACATAGATGTTGGTAGAAAAAGAGGTCTCTTGGCACAATCATTGCTTTTTCCATTTTCTGTAGACAAACAAACCCATAAAACAGATCTGACAGATGTTATAACCCAAGAAAATGAAAGAGAAAATCCCACAGTACCGAAGAACTAAAGAAGTTTGAAATAAAAGCATACTGCAACAACCTCCTGGAATACACCTGTTGGTATTTCAAGATTTTTAAAACCTATAAACTATAGAAAAAATTACTGCAATTACTGTCCTTGCTAGATCAGTGTGCTACCAAGTGTAGGAAAAAGAACCCAGATCATTTGTTTGGGTTTTAAAGTAAAGTTTCCTTCTATTTGAAATACAACAGCTTTTTGTAAAATAGTCCATATTAATGTGGTTTATGTTGTGTTTGTTTGTTTTTAAATTCTGATTTTTTATTTTTTTGCAACAGTTAACTGTGAGTTTTAATTACAGTCACCACGCTCAACAACCAAAATAAAAAGATACACTTTTCCACACACTGTGTCAGAGCATGTTGTGATCTAAAATTAATTTAAAAATACCTAAAAGTCTCAGGAACTGAAAGATTTATACTTCGTTGAAACTACAACCTCAAATTCAGCCTCAGCCACTTCTGACTGTAGTTGAAAACCTCTGAAGTATCAGCATTCAGGCTGAAGCCACCCTCAATCCAGAGGCAAAAAAAAAGCAGTCCTTTGAAAATAAGCCTTTCCACAGTCATATGCACAGGCTAGAGAGATTTACCAGATTCTCTGATTTGAGAGTGGCTTCAAATGTAGAGATTTCAAAGGCCTCACTTAATAGATACTATGGCTCAGGCTGAAGTTGAAAGTGCTGGTTTCAACATTGCTGGAGGTTTTAAGAATGTAGGAATTAATAATGGATTGCACTGAATAAAACACAAACAGCACACAAAAATCCTCACACTGACAGTTTTTCCTACCTTTCCCCTATCCCGGGGCACATGTAGCTGAGGGAGATAAATGTAACTCGTATTCCCACCAATGAATTAGTGTCTCATAACTCAACAACATCAAACCTCGTTAGTAAAGCTGAAAAAAAGTGCTTTCAGCTGTTTAAACTGGATTCTGCTCCAAGCACTGCTGTTCTATAATTTTCTAACTCTGGATGTCTTCATATTCAACCACTGAATCTGATATATTGAAAGGGCAATACATGTATGTACATATGCAGATACATTTCTATTTGCCTATGTTTGTGCACACCTCTCTTCTCCAGTCCTTCTGTCTACCTGTTTGCTTATTTGAGCATTAATAGCAATTGGAAACCAATAACATAGGAATATAATCGCAAATACACAACTGACCAAGCAAACTGTCTCGTCCTTCTGCAACACTGGAGCATAAAACAGACATAAAGCCCTCCCAAGTAAAATAGGTGCAGAGCTGTTGTAAGGTTCAGTTAATGTTTTTTAAGCGGCTTAAGATGCTGAATAAATTGAAGATAAGCACAGGAGAAATGGTGCATACATGTTTATATGTGTTTAAAGTCTGTCTCTATAGCTTTTAGACTTGATATGTTCTGGATGCTTTGCAATACTGGAGCAACACAAAGGAGCCATAAACCTGACTTACCCAACCAGTTAAGGTACATTAACAGGTACTTTGTATCCTTGTAATGCATGCCTTGGGTCATCAGAACAATTCAAAGCAGTTGGAGTAGAGGAAGAAAGGTAACCTACTAAGCAGGCAAGATCCCTTAGAGCCTGATCCACAGTCAATTGACATCAGTAACAAGATTCCCATTTGTCTTAAACTGCTAATCATAATTAGTCTAATTTAATGGATTGCATCAGCCATTTCCCCTTGCACTTTAGTCTACAGTGCTGACCTGAATAACTATTTGTTAGCCCTTTTTTTGTATTTAACAACCAGGAAATTCTGTGTGACTGATCCATGGCACAAGTTTTCTGTTTATTTTGGTCTAAAACTACTAAAAGAGGTAGCATTAGCTACAGTGATTTTTAAAGGTATATATAAAACCATATTAGTGCAGTTGATGGCATTTCTGCAATAAAATTCTGAGCCATGTCATTGGTTGCTTTCAATGACTGATGTTGCCTGAATAATTCTCTGTTGCTGATGATACATCCTGACTGATCTGGGTTTTGTAGCAGCTTCAATGATGAATGCCTAATCTCTCCACTCTAGCGTATATTCTTTCTTCTTCTCTCTGTGTCTCATGGCTGTGACAATGTCCTTTGCACAGGTCTGCCAAAAGCTTAGTGAAGCTGACACTGCTCTCCCCTCCTCTTCCTCTTACTAATCACTAGAATCCAGAAAGCTTCTTCAGAGCAACACAAATATTGCAAGAGATAAGCAAGCAGACTCTTATTCTTGTCAAGTTTCCATAAACTTGAAAAATCACGATGGTGGTTTATTGCTGAGGATTTTTAATGATAATATGCGAAGCTCTCAAACCTCATAGCTAACACTTTTCTTGCACCCATCATCTTAACTCCCCTCAGTCTTTTAACTTTCTTCCTGCTGTTTTGATATCCCATACATCTGCACTGAAACTGAAGCTGCCAAGCATGGTTTTCTCGAGCATTTGTTGACATAGTTACACCAGCTCTTATCTTTAAAATTTCATTAAGAGGCTAAATCCAATCTTTGTAATGTTACCAATTTGAAGATTTTTTTTTACATATAAAATTAAAGGTACATATGGGTAAATGTTAGAGAAAAGACAGATTCCTGGCTGGCATTGTTAGGTTTTGAAAACAGTGGGGTTTTGGTTTAGTTCTGGGCAGTTGCTCAGCTGTCAGTCAAAAATCTTGTTATACATGAATCTGATGTCAGATCAATATTTGACAAGATTTTTGACTGGCAGGACAAATTGCTAGACATGGATGTAGTGCCACATCCACGTATGACAAGCCCCATGTCGAACAGCTGCCAGTGATAGAATCCTGTCATTCATACATTATCATAACAGTTAGAGCAGCTCCTTGAGACCTCATGTGTTAAGTAACTACATCGGAACTTGAATTTCATCTGTAACCCTAACCAAAACTCATTGAAGTTACAGGGTTCAACTGAAGACGTAAAGAATCCTGTAGTGTTTGTGCTTTTTGGTTCATGGTCACTAAAAACGTCGTTCTTTTTTTTTCTCCCCTGTGATCTCTGCAATATAACTATATTCCTCTTCTACTTTACTCCTATTAAAGACATGGAAATATACAGAATTTATGGTAGTGTGCTTGACCAGTGAAATAACTTATGAATTATACCAACAGCTGACAGAATAGAAGGGGTGGTCGCAAGAACTGAAAAGAGGAGGAAAGGAATTAATGTATGTTACATACTTTCAAATCTCAAGTTAGATCACCATGAAGATATTCACAAAGCGTGTTTGAAATTCACCAGCTGTACAAAAGCATTAAGTTATGCCATATTTGCTTGGAGTTTAGCTTAATCTCTAGATCCACCTCTAAAGGCAGCAGTTTGGTGAACTGATTTCTGAAAAGATGCCAGAGTTATAGCTTTGAAGCGTTGCCTGGTAGTAAAGTCCACAGTTTCATGGTAGATTGTGGTGGGTGCAAAGCCATTCAGAACCTTGGTCCACACAGAGCTGTAAGTCTTTAAACAGAAAAACAGTGCGTGATGCTGGAGGAACCACAACAT
This sequence comes from Pterocles orientalis, assembly GCA_011057875.1. Lineage (NCBI taxonomy): Eukaryota > Metazoa > Chordata > Aves > Pterocliformes > Pteroclidae > Pterocles > Pterocles orientalis. The sequence goes on along the minus strand of WKFP01013330.1, from coordinate 160,558 downwards.
CAGAAAGGCATTCACTGTGAAGAAAGGCTGAAACACAAAGAGAAGAACAGGCATACCTAGATCTATAAGCCAGAAGAAGTGAAGGAATCTGACAGTGATTAATTTGCCTAAATATAGGTTATTTAATATTATCTGAGACACTCTAATGCACCTGGGGTATATATGTGGAGCTGAGAGCCAGAACACATGGGAAACCTGTGCTTTTCTTATGCAACAGGTGGAGATTAGGAAGATCACCCTATGTATCTAGTGTAACTCTAGATTATTATAGTGACTCAGCTGAATTACACCATTTCTGCTTTCATTTGTGTACCTAAGGGTTTTCCACACCACCTTTTACATGACAACTTATTAAGGACTGTCTCCTCTCTCTGAACATAGACCATAAAGCGTCAATATCAAATCCAGATTGAATCCATGCTGCGGACATTCACATGATACTGTTAATATCTAAAGCCCATAGTGACACTGCACTCAAGAAGGATGTTTTCCCAGTATGTGTGCATCACACATATACGCAACCCTTTTCTATCCTTAGTTTTTTATTAGGTACAATAGCCTGAAATCTGGTAGCCTTAGATTAGGTGTCCTTAAATCTAACAGTAAGGAAGGACTATTTATTTCAAGTTGCAGGTGTTATGAAAATCCCACAAAGATCTAATTTTATCTGATGGTGAAGTGCACTGATTTTCAGAATGAAAAAAAAAAAAAAGGAAATCCTTACCAGCTCACAACAATACTACAAACTCCAATTTTGATGAGAATTGAAGTACACTTTAACTAAGCAGTATTGTGAAGTATCTTTAAGTGGATAAATATTACTTTGGGTGCATATAAAATAATACCTCTTATCTTATAAAGAGTGTCATTGTGAAGACCATGAATTTGAGCTTACATCTGTCCATGTTGTATGTCTTTTTACTAGGTTCCGCTCCAGATCTCACCTGTGCTTCATTGCATTTAGAAGACAACTGACTACACAGTGTTTTCTAGCATCAAGAGTTCTGACCAAAACTGAATTGGAATTAGGGTATTATCTGGAGGACCCCTAAATACCCACTGATCCAGTCAACTTCTAAAGTCCCTCACTGTACAAACAAGCATAGCTATGAAAGACCTACAGCAAACCAAACCAGTTTGGAAGGAACATTTGGTGACTGAACATAATGACATTGCTAAAGGAGCAGTAGGTAATGACAATGCTGTGATTCCATAAAGATAAAACACAAAGACATGTGAGGGCCTAACTTTGTGGCTTTCAATGCAAGCCCAGCTGCATTTGTACTCAGATCTCTCTATCTTTAAAAAAAAAAAAAAAAAAGGGGCAGGGAGCTAACCTGGTAAACATAATTTCACTTAAAAGAGATCTACAGTTCTTTGCAGGATTACTTTACAGTAGTAACATATTCCAAATTTTGCTCTACCCGTACTTCTGAGTACTATACAGTTTAACACATTCATTTTATTACCTTACTAAATTGTGGAATATACATTGGCAAACCTGTTTTCAGTTACCATACCTTGTACTTCTTCTGTTTGCTGACAGTATGTTCTATTTTAGTAGTTGGTTATGAATTGCCTTAAGTCATCTGAGCTGCATGATTCAAAGATGTTCATATTTCTTTCCTTCCCTGATGGCAAAGAACTACTTTGCTTTCACAGACTCTTCTTAAAAATTATAATTAGTCTAGAGCCTTGCCTCTACAATCATTCATCATTCTCTCCTATTAGTCTTATCACTCCGTAGGGCTTGAGAGAATTGGCTAGTAATATCACCAGTAACTCAAGTTTGAAATAAGGCTATCAAAACAGATAGGCTTATATGCCAATTCTTTGGACAGTGTAATTGTAAAGAATGGGGCAAAGAGGTAATGACGAAAAACTTCAACCTCTGGGAATCCTGCTGTGCTTCTCTCACTTTTCTATACTTCTACCGGCAATTTCCTGTTGCTCAACAAGTAGAAGATAAAACCAACAGTGAGAAATTTCAGTTGATCATTTAATGTATGTTAATGTTATCCTGTGTTGGTTATTATGCTAAATACTCATTACAACATTTTGAAGCAAGCGTCATGTTTACCATTCTAATCTCTGATATATGAAAGTGATTTTACGATGACTTTAAAGACCCTCCTCTACAAATAAATTGCAACTGTCCATTTTTTTTTCTGTAGAAGTTATTCTGTTGACATGATCTGCAAATTCTAATACCACCAAAGAACAAGGCAATAAGAATGGGGAGATTAGAAAGTTTTTCTCTCTGATCTAGTAATAAAGAAAATACAAGGAGGAAATTGCTATTAAATTCATTACTATTTTGTGGTGTTTTTTAACATGTTCTAGAGTGCATTAAGGTTGCCTTTAAGCAACTGAAGCGCTATTAATGAAAATGATGAATATTACAAAATAACAGGTATTTGCAAACAAATAAGCTACTGCTAAGCTAATGAAAGGTATTACACAGTTTTAGAAAATCAACTTTCAGATCACAAAACAACTTCTGAAATTTAAGAAACTTAATGTAAGAGGAATTTCCACTTCAAGTTGGGTAATCATGAGTAATTAAAGAATCTGAACCTTTTCTGAAAGCTGAAGGAATACTCATAGTTGCAGAAAACGAATGTCTTGTCTTATCTAACTTTGAATCATAAAATCATAGAACGGTTAGGGTTGGAAGGGACCTTAAAGAACATCTAGTTCCAACCCCCCTGCTATGGGACAGGGAAGACCTTCTTGAAGCCTTCCAGTGCTTAAAGGGGGCCTACAGGAGAGACGGGGAGGCCCTCTTTATCAGGGAATGTAGCTATAGGACAAGGGGTAAAAGTTTTAAGCTGGAAAAGGGTAGATTTAGATTAGCTATTAGCAAGAAATATGTTACTGCGAGGGTGGCAAGACACTGGCTCAGGCTGCCCAGAGCAGTTGTGGATGCCCCATCTCTGGAGGTGTTCAAGGCCAGGGTGGATGAGGCTTTGAGCAACCTGGTGTAATGGAAGGTGTCCCTGCCCATGGCAGGAGGGTTGGAGATATATGATCGTTAAGGTCCCTTCTAACCCAAACCATTCTATGATTCTTTGTGTTCCAAATAGCCACAGAAGGCTCAAGAAATGGGTTTTCTTCTTTACATTTTAAGGTCACATTTTTAGATATCTCTTATTCAGGGGGAATTCACATCACTTAAAATATATAAAAATTAAATGGTTAAATCTAAGCTAGATTCCTCTTAGAAATATTAATGAGAACTGTCATTTCTGAGGTGTGAATCTTCTAAGGAAATGCAGACAAATTAAGATAAATGCACCTTAAAAGTAATTATTTCTTCCTGTTGGCTCTACAGAGATCCCAAACTGAGTGGGTAAGATGACCAAATTAACTCTTCACAGAATCATAGCACCATAATGCACTGAAAACTGAAAACTTCACTCTCAGAGGATCATGTAAGATGATAGAAATAGGTACTTACGCTTGCTATAGTTGGTACTAAGAGAAAGGCCCATCTTATGGTTATGTTGATCAAGACAATTCTCAGAAAAAAATACTTTATGAACAAGACATGGTGGAACACCTACAGTTTTGTGGGATACAAACACCTCATTCAGTGTTCACCATCAGATCGGGGTTATACTTTCCTCCAAACTATAGACTTTGGGGTTTTTTCTGGACTCTAACGATCATTCTTACATTCACACTAGCTCACAATCAGCAGGCTGATTCAGAGACTTCTCACATGCACTTGAAAATATTTTGTGGAGCGTAAATATGAGCTTGAGGAGGTCTAGAACTTATGTCTCTTCCTTGGTGGTGACTGCTCCAGCCACTAGGCTACTATGCAGAAATTAGGCAGAAGTAAACAGCTGCTCCACTGCCAACTGTGTTTGAGAAACTGGACGTCTGCAGTGTCTTTGTATGCCAGGCCTGTTCTTTGCCCCTCAGACCCACTCCAGGATCTTAGGCAAGTCTAGGCATCTTCTCTAATAATATGAATAACAGTAAACTTTAGAAGGAAGCTAAGCTTCTAGTTTCGCCTGACAACACAGTTCTGTGTGTACACAGAAACCACAGAGTACTTCAAATGGGTCATACCTGTATTGGCCAGCTAAATGAGCCCAGAACTGTTCTCTGATATTGAGTCAAATAAGCATAGGAATATTAGCTAAAATATTAAACCCCTCCAAAGAGGATGTTTGATTCCAGACTATGCATTTGGAGTGGTCCCCAGTCTCTCTTAACTCCTAAACAAGTCTGGGAATTGCACAGGAGAGTGATTTTTTAACTCCATTGAGGTGCTATCCTATTAATGAATATTAATTAATAAAAATTATTATATAATAATGATTAAATTGATAGTAATTTAAAAGTACATTGTGCCCAGATACTAATAACAGCACAACCCAAAGGAAATTTTTGTTCTAAAATAAAGAAACCATTGAGCATGGGCACATGTATAATTCGATGGTTCCTAAAAGCAATGTTATGAGTTGTTATCTTGCATTTTAAAACCAGGTTGTTTGAAGCACTTTCCTGGATAACAAACCATGTCCTCCATAATTTGAAAGAAAAGCCTTCAAATTTCACTAGTAAACCTAAATTTCTGAATTCAATTGGTCCAGCTCCAAAGGATATACTAGATCAATCATCAGACAGCATGAGATTGAAGAACAGCCAAGGACTTGTTAAAAGTCATTTATGAGCTTAAGTCCTATTGAAAGTCAATTTTTCTTTGACTGCTAAATCTTTTCATTTCACAACAGCACAGATGAAAGTAGATATTAATCCCTGCTCCTCTTTGAGGAAGAGAAAGTAGACAAAGGAAGGAACCCTCTGCATTAGTAAGTTTAGAGGAAAACAAATGAAACATTGAGATTCGAAGACACAGTGCTATGCTAGAGTCTGTCTATGAAGTATAGGGAACCTTAATTAGCAAGAGTCATCTTCAGCAGCCCATATAGTTTTACAGGTGTATGAGATTATCATGTTAGTATCTGCTATTCCCTATTTTGTGTCTGTCTTATTTACTTTGATAGCAAGCTCTTTGGAGTTGATATTGTCTTTAGGAATTACCATGATGAACATGACTAACAATGTTTTCATACATGAGCTTTTCAGGACAAAAGTCTGCATTGGTATGATTAGATATTACAGACAGAAGACACTATTTAAAGTAATATGAATACATGTATTTATTTTTGATCTCTCATCCATCACTATCAGGGAAGCTTTCAGACACATCAAACATCTTTTTTTAGTTCACAGTTACATCTTCAGTCAAAATTATTGTCACTGACACCCAAGAAAGATCACCATGGATGATGTTACTTTAGTCATTCTGCATGTCAGGACAGAGACCCGTGATATTTATACTACTCAGAATGCTTAATATCCAGTTGATACAGAATCCGAGACAGCATCCCTCAAAATCTGGAAAGTTTGTGATAAGCTAGGTCCTTCAAAAATATATGAAAGATATTTGAGGGTCTTTCCAGCCCTGAAGTAGAGAAGACACAACATAACCTAAAATATCTTTGCTTCTTCTTTCAGCCTCGGCTGAGTATTTTAAGGGACTTCCTGCAGAGATTGCACTGAAATTAATCTGAGAATTCTGAGAAGATAAAGACAGGGGATTGTTTTTAATGAATATGAAATATAATGTATAAAGTAAATCCTTACGAGAGTTGCATAACACCTTGGAGAAAGTATGACAATACCATCCTTCTTCCCCTGTCTTCAGTGTTGTAAATATTTTTCAGAAATAATATTCCACTTCTGACGTGGGGAATAGCAACATATCCAAGTGGAACTCATCCAGATCTACTCCACTAGGATCTCATAGGAGCTTTAATGACCTCCACTTACATAAATGGACTGCTAAATGCCAAAGGCATTATTGCTAGTATGAATGAAAAGGAGCCTTTGACAGGCATAGCCATTCACAGATTCACCAAATGACTAATAAAAATCACTTTTGTATCTGCTTTCTTCTGTGAATTATTGATGTTGCTGGAGACAGAACAAATTATCAAGTTGTAAGGATAGAAATTCAAGCTCTGATAAAATAAATTAGGTTAGGTGTAATATCCTCTTGGGCTGGTCTTTTCCTTGCATGTTTTTCTTGTGTAGCAAAGAACTGTTGGCATCAAGAGATTTGTCATGAAGTGTTTTCTCGAGGATTTTTCCCTTACCTTTCTTACCTTTAAGCAGTCTTTATCAATAAGGTACCAGCCAGGGGTCAGGTAACTTTCCTGAAGGCAAGAAAAAAAAAATAGAGAGGAAAAGAAAGAGGAACAAGACTTACTAAAATATGCACTTTTAAATTCTTGTTTTCAAGCAGTCTTTGGACATATGAAGGCCTATAAATTGGGAAGAGTGGTGGGCAGCAAATGAAGGAGGAGCGAGAGAAGGACAAAGAGAGAGCAAGAAGAAAAAGAAACAGGAAACAGAGAGAAGTATGTAGTCAGTGAGAGGGAAGGGAGGAAGGGAAGGAGAGGAAAAGGAAAAAGAAGAAAGAAAGATAAAGAAAGAAATAAATAGCGAGAAAAGGCAGATCTAGCATAAAATGATAGTGAAATCATAATGGCCCCAAGCACACAAGATTTTTTATCAAGTTAAAAAAAATACAGTTAAACATGGGAAATTCAAATTAAATATTTAATGAAAAGAATATTACTTTGCTCAGTGAAACAAACTAGACAGCACAGCTAAAATTCAAAGCCCTGCTGCCTACATATGCTTTGTCATTACTTTAAGACTACCCACAGAGAGCACTGCTGAATTCAGGTTTCACAGGTTTTATCTTTAACTGTGAATTTCTATCTTTTGGTACTTGAAGGCCAGCCAGTAGAGTTCTTTTGATGTTGCTTTCTAGGTGAATCTTTCTAAGCCCAAAGTCACTTTTTAATGGAAAACACAACCCTGTTTCTGCAGTAGAAAACAAAATATTATAGATAGCAGAGCACCTTCTTAAGCGTAACCAGAACACATGGAAAGCATCCAACCCAATGATCCACATACACCTGTTAAAACTGCTGAAGTAGAATAGAAGATAAGCAGGGGAGCACCACAGAGTATGGAAATCATCAGGCTACAAACAAGGCTAAAAAATACAGGCATTTTGCTTTTTTTTTTTTAATTTTCTCTAGAGTACTGACAGTAACTTCAGGGAGAAAAATAATAAACTGAATCTAAAGATTTATTAGATTCCCCTCAGCTGGATATTTTACCTGAGGCAATGCATTGGTTGTGTGTTCTGAACAGGGCTATGATTTGACAGAAGAGTTGGGATTGTCCCATAACATCCTTTCTGATATACTTGTTTTTTTAGAACAACTGTCTTGACATATGAAACTAACAGCTCTTATTCCAGGCAGTGTTAATTCCTGCAGTATCCTGTACTAGTGAGACTGAAGACACTGCTCTGTGTTCAGAGAACATCTAGCACAGCCATGCCGTGAGTTTCATCAGAGACTGGGAATTTTTCTGTTCAAACAGTAAACACAGAAGAAACAAGTTGATGTACAGAAAGAGCAAATTAACTCCTTAAATACTTGAATGTAAAAAAATCTGCTGGAAATAACCACAAACAAAATGGTTTTTATTCTTTTAATGCAAGACATATAAATGTATCCAGAAAATATTTCTAATGGATGCCATCTTTCTTTGTGAGGAACTAAATTTGAGAGACCTTCCTCTCCATCCTTTCTTTTCATTCTTTTAGTCTTTAACTTAAATTTAAAGGGTTTTTGAAACATTCTCTTGTATCTGTTCTCTGCTTCCTACTCTTGGCCTTTGTAGTGATTATAGGCAATAACATGACAACTATTGCATTTCTGTATCATTCTGTACTTTTTACTCCCCAAAAATAAGTACGTATGGGCAGTCTATTTGACAACTAAACTTTACTTACTATTTTTCATGAGGAAAATTAAATGGACAGGTATTTAAAAAGAAATCAAAATTATTTTAATCTTTAAATGATGATCCAAGAACAAATATTCAAGAACTGCATTTTAAAGCAATTAGAAGAGGCAGGTATAGCCATCTAATTGCTTTGAATGCACATATTAATTTTGATTAATATTATATATGTCATATTTATTCCTTAAAATATATTATGTATTTCTTAAATATTTATTCCTTAAAAAAATATTTATTCCTTTACTAGAGATGTTGAACAAAGAGCTATAAAACCGATGGTTTCTGGTTATACCCATCCTAGTAAAAAAACTGGGTCGGTGCATTAGTTCAAACAGTGGCCTTCAGTCATTCTTACTGTTTAACTATAAGTATCCTCCTGGCTATGTTTACTCTCCCAGTCAATGTTCAGGCACAGGGAAGGGAACAGCCAGTAATGGTTTTCATTGTGGATCTGGATGGGATCTCTGTTTTGCCTTGTGGATTTAAGTAATATAATCATCACTATGCCATTCAGTCCCTGCTTTGTCTACCAAGAAAAAATAAATGTTCCTGCACTGTCATAACCAGATACTAGTCCATTACTCTCCTGTCATCCTCACTGCACAAATGTTAATTCATCCAGTCACCACCTACCAAATAACCCTTTGGAACAAGATTTGAGGTGGGTTCTGAGAGAGTGGTTTGCTTGAGGAACGGCTTCCAGAAAGTACAGTGGAACAAGCTTTGAATTACTCCCCACCAAAAAGTCACTATGCCAGAAGGCTTATACCCTCAAATAATCTCATATTTCATGTGTCATATGATAGGTATGCATAACTTGTATCAGTTTCATGGCATAAAAAAACATGTTTTGTAAGCTGAAGCATAGCCACTATGCCTCCCACTTACCCATGCATGGACGCACACATAGAATCATAGAATGGTTTGGGTTGGAAAAGACCCAAAAGGTCATCTAGTTCCAAACCCCCTGCCATGGGCAGGGACACCTTCCCCTAGATTGGGTTGCTCAGAGCTTCATCCAGCCTGGTCTTGAACAACTCCAGGGATGGGGAATCCACAACTTCTCTGGGCAATCTCTTCCAGTGTCTCACCACCCTCAGAGTAAAATATTTCTTCCTAATATCTAATCTAAATCCACACATTTCTCCTTGTCCTGTCACTACACTCCCTGATAAAGAGTGTTTCCCCGTCTCTCCTGTAGGCCCCCTTTAAGTACTGGAAGGCTGCTATAAGGTCCCCCCAGAGCCTTCTCTTCTCCAGGCTGAACAACCCCAACTCTTTCAGCCTGTCCTTGTATGGGAGGTGTTCTCTGATCATCTTTGTAGTCCTATTCTGGACCCGCTCTGACAGGTCCATGTCGTTCTTATGTTGGCGGTCCCACAGCTGAATGCAGTACTCCAGGTAGGGTCTCATGAGAGCAGAGAGGGAGAATCACCTCCCTTGACCTGCTGGTCATGCTTGTTTTGATGCTGCCCAGGACACAGCTTCACTCTCTGGGCTGTGACCTCACATTGTCTGGTCATGTTCCACTTCTCATCTACCAGCACCCCCTAGTCCTTCTCTTCAGGGCTGCTCTCAATCCACTCTCTGCCTAGCCTGGATTTGTGCTTGGGGTTGCCCCGACCCAGGTGCAGGACCTTGTACTTGGCCTCGTTGAACTTCATGAGGTTGGCATGGGCCCACCTCTCAAGCCTGTCAAGGTCCCTCTGGATGGCATCCCTTCCCTTCAGCATGTCAGCCGCACATCTTGGTGTCATCAGCAAGCTTGCTGAGAGTGCACTCAATCTCCCTGTCCATGTATTCCATAAAGATGTTAAACAATACTGGTCCCAGTACTGATCCCCAAGGAATGCCCCTTGTCACTGGTGTCCACTTGGACATTGATCTGTTGACCACAACAGTTTGAGTGTGACCATCCAGCCAATTCCTTATCCACCGTGTGGTCCAACTGTTAAATCCTTGTCTCTCCAATTTAGAGACAAGAATGTTGCGTAGTATAGTGTCAAATGCTTTGCAGAAACCCAGGTAGATGACATCAGTTGTTCTTCCCTTACCCACCAATGCTGTAACACTGTCATAGAATATACATGGAAGTTTTATCTTAGGTTTAAAGAAGCCAAGGACTAAGTGCTTCACAGAAAGGCCACACCAGTCTTCTCAAGAAAAGGTGAGACATGAAAAGAGTGGATACATCACTGGGCATCATTTGGTGTAGAACTTAGAAATCACTACTTGAGACTAGTGGCTTGTGATGGGTTAGCCCTCAGCTGGGGGCCAAACCTCACAAACCCGCTCACACAATTCCGGCCGCTACCCAATGATAGGGGAGAGAGTTAAAGGGGTAAATGGAAAAAAAGGACTCGTGGGTTGAGATAAGGACAATTTAATAACTAAACTACAATAATATTGAAAATAATACTATATACAAACACAAATGAGTGATACACAATGATACTGCCCCCCCCCAACCCGATGACCAAAGACTCAGCCTGTTGCTGGCTAACGATACCGGAACTACACTCACGATTCCCCCAGATGGGGGGGGTGCACAGCTCCCAGAGGCACTCATGGATGGAGATAACAGTCCAAGCACCCGTGTCTGGCCCCAGCTAACGAACCGAGAGGGAGGGTCCCAAAACTCACAGAATGGAGATAACAATCTGAGTGTCCCAGACCAAGAGCCGATCGGGGCCCAGGGAGGGGGGCGGGGAAAAGGAAGGCCTTGAGAGAGCGATCCAGAGCCAGAAGAGAACCGAAACCGAAAGGCCTCGGAACCGAAAGGAAAAAGGAAGATCCTCCGGAAGGGTCCTCACCTATATACTGGGCATGACGTATATGTTATGGAATAGATTATTGGTCACTCTGGTTCTCAATCTAGTAACCGAAGAACAAATCCTAGGCTAGCAACTGGCTGTGCCTATTCTCTCATCTGCCGACCTTGGCAGCAGCACAAAACATCAGTTCTTATCGGCTTCTGCTGAACATAAATCCAAGCACAGCCTCTTTCTAGCTAGAAAGTTAACTCTGTCTCTACTTAACCCAGGACAGGCTTTAATATTGGAGTTGTAGCCCATGTTCCCTCTTGGACCTCCTGCTGTCACAACAGGTAAGGATCTCACAGCCGTGGGTGGATTGCTCCATTCCTCTGAAGAGAAAGCTTAATCTATCAAAGCAAAAAAAAAAAAAGTGTGTCAGATGGAAATGAGTTTCTTTCACTACTAAATTCACACTACAGTTCTAGTACAAATTGATAAGTGATAAGCAATGAGAATGAAAAAGTTCATGAAAGCGTTATTAATTTTTTTTTTTTTGGTAAGCAGAGAGTTAGTTCAATGTTGGATATTTTTAACATACTATCAGGAAGATTCTAACCCATTATCAGTCTTCTGAGAATTGAACTTCTCACAGCTTTCCTAATATAGAGCAGAATGTGGTAATGCAATCTAACCCATCACCAGCTGCTTCATTGAGACAACAAGTAGCTTCATACAAAGAACTAAGGAAGCCTGGCAATTAATAAATGTATGTCTCAATTTTCTTTGATTTTTTACTTCTACTACAGCTATAGGGCCTAAACTCAATCTTTACTAGATTTATCAGACTTCTTCAGAAAAGAAACTTTGATCAAAGAGTGGAATTTCTGATGCTTATTAATACGTAGGACATTTACAGTGCCTCTCTCCTTTACACTAAATACGTATTAGGACAAGTTGCAACCTTGTATCATTCCCCTCAGGGACAGCTTAAGTAGAGTCTCTCCTCAACCCAGCTGTTTGTGAGGAAGACATCTTTTTTTTTTTTTTTCTTTCTGTAAAATCTGCTTAAAACAGGCCCAAAGGTTCCTAAATTACTAGGACAGAATGGGTATTATCCCCTTGTCCTATCTCTTCATTCCTCCCTCCTCACTCATGCAAACAGGTGGATCCCACAAGATCCCAGAGCAAATAAATTAATGATTCTTTATCTCACAAATCCAATAAAGTGCTCTAAAGACTTAATTCAAGTAAAAAAAATATGGATAGCATTTATGGAGTGCTTATGTTAGAAAATACCTTGAGAAAACAGTAAATGCCTTCATCTATGCTATTCAAGATAATACAAAAGTATTGATCTAGCCCTTTATAAGACCAGGAACTGGTGTTTGTACATATATACACAAAAAATGAATTATCTCAAGGGACACTACAAACACGTTTGGATGCTCAGACATGAACATGAGAATCCAGAGACTTTAAAACTCTCTCTCCGGTTTCCCAGTTCACAGAGGAGATGAAAACATAACTTTGGGAAAGGAGGTTGGATATTGCATTGGAAGGAACAAAATCAACCTCCCTAAAATGCTTCAGCTGAGATGCTAAAATGGATTACCAGAGACCCACATACAACACATTTTGAGCTGTACTGTACCTAAACTGCTTTAGCTTCATCTAAATGCCAGTCACTGTTCTTTAAATCCATGCTTTGTCTTCTAAGAACTGTCCCTGTACAGAAGTTAAAATAATTAATAAACCCACTCTTTTGATTATACTTAAACTAGCAAAAAAAATTATTAAGTTAACCAACTCATTGGTCTCTCTGCAATAACAGCTACCACCTGTGGGCAGTCTTCCTCAAGGTTGTGAAATCCCATGCATTGTTATGATAGTATACAAATGAGAGTTATTTGCCTTATTGTGCCCATTGCTCCAACTCATTGCAGACAATCAATGCAATTGCACTTCTCCATTCACGTAATTTGTTCAGCATGTACCACCTATTACATTTTTGTCTTTCAGAGATTTTATGAATATTTAGATAAACATTTTCTTTCACGCCAAGTTGTTGCCAACTCTTAATTTTTTCTTTCCTTTTCATTCCTTCTTATACATGTTCTTTTTCCCTCTCTGCTAACAGCAATTGTGGAAAACCTATCGAATGCCTCTGGGTTAAGATTAGGAGGGTCGTCTCCAAGTGGGATCTTACAATAAGCATCTGCTACAAACCTCCAAACCAAAATGAATAGGCCAATGAAACAATATTTGGGTCACTTAAGTAAGGTTCGAGTCAACAGAACCTGGATCTTATGGGTGACTTCAACTACCAAGACATTTGTTGGGAGAACAATACAGCAGCTCACATGTCATCAGTCAAGTTCCTGAAATGTGTAGAGGACTGCTTTCTTCTGCAAAAGTTAAATGTGCCAACCAGGAATGAGGCACTTCTGGACTTGCTACTCACAAACCAAGAAAACCTACTTTGTAATATTTCAGTTAGTGATAGACTTGGCTGCAGTGATTACAGTATTATGGAGCTCAGGATACTGCTGAGCATGCTGCAGGTTAGTACTAAGACAAAGGTTTTAGATTTTAGAAGAGCAAACTTCAGCTAACTCAGAGCTCCATTGGGAGAGATTCCATGGGAAGCTTCTACGGAAGATAAAAGAGCTAGCAAGTGCTGGGATTTGTTTAAGAACACTCTTCTGGAAGCACAAAAATAATTCCTGGCCTTTAAAGGTTAAGTAAAGTAGGTGAAGCAAGAGACTCCCTTGGCTTAACTGTGAGTTTTTGAGCTTGCTTAAAAACAAAAGAGAAGCATAGCAGAGGTAGAATAGTGGACAAATACCCATTGAGAACTACAAGGGCATTGTGAGGATGGGCAGAGATGCAATTAAAAAAGCAAAATCTGAGCTTCAATTGAGATTGGCCAGAGATGCCAAAAACTACAAGAAAGGGTTCTTCAGGTATTTAAACCATAAGTAGAAACAGCAGGAAAATATTGGCCCACTGTTAAACAGGAGAGGTGAATTAGTCACCAAAAATGCTGAAAAGGCAGAGGTTCTCAACACTTTCTTCACCTCTCTCTTTACCAGCACTGTTGAGCCCCAGGCCTTGGGAACAAAAATCCAGGTTAATGCAAACACAGACCCACTGTCCGTGAAGGAAGAGGAGGAGCTTGACCCCATACAAATTGATGGGCCCCAATAATATTAACCCAAGGGTGTTAAGAGAGATGGCTGATGTCATTGTGAGGCCTCTCTTCTTAATCTTTGAGAAGTCATGGAGATCGGGGGACATCCCAAAAGACTGGAAGAAGGCTAATGTCACCCCCATCTACAAGAAGGGCTTAAAGCAGGATCCAGGAAATTATAGGCCCATCAGCCTTACTTCAGTCCCTGGGAAGGTTATGGAATGAATCCTCACAGGGGCTATCACAAGTCAAACGAAGCATGTGATTGGGAAAAGGCGGTACGGATTCATCAAGGAAAAGCAGTGCCTAACAAACCTGATTGCCTTCTACGACTAAGTAACCTGCTCAGTTGATGTGAGATGAGCAATGGACATTGTCTACCTGGATTTCTGCAAGGATTTTGATGTAGTTTCCTACAGCCTCGTCCTAAAGAAACTGATGAGTTATGGCCTAGCCAATGGTCTGTGTGTTCAATGCAGAATTGGTTGACAGGCCATAACCAGAGGGTGGTGATGAATAGCTGCTTTTCAAACTGGCAACCTGTCACAAGTGGGCTCCCCCAGGAATTGATATTGGGCCCAACATTGCTTAATATCTTCATAAATGTCCTGGATGATGGAATCAAGTGTACCCTGATAAAGCTTACCAATTATTCCGAACTGAGTGGGGAAGTGGACACTTCGGAAGGCGAGCCACCCTGCAAGAAGACCTGAATAGGCTGGTAGAGTTGGCTAACAAGAACCTTATGAAGTTCAACAAGGAGAATTGTAAGGTCTTGCACCTGGGAAACCATAATCCAGGAGTGCAACACAGGCTGGGATCTACCCGGCTGGGGAGCAGCCCTGTCAAAAGGGACCTGGGGGTTCTGGTGGACAACAAGCTGAAAATGAGTGAATAGTGTGCTGCAGCAGCAAAGAAAAACAACAGGATGCTGGGTTGCATCAGCAGGGGCATCACCAGCAGAAATAAAGAAGTTATTATCCCACTCTACTCAGCACTTGCCAGACCACACCTGGAACATTGTGTTCAGTTTTGGTCTCTGCTATACAAAAAATTACGTGGACAGGCTGGAGAGGGTCCAGAGAAGGGCCACAAAGATTACCTAAGCACTGGAAAGCCTGTCGTATGAGGAAAGGCTGAGAGAACTGGGTTTGTTCAGCCTTGAGAAAAGAAGTCTTAGGGGAGAAATTGTCACCATGTTCCAGTGTTTAAAGGGCGGCTACAGAGAAGATGGAGACTCTCTTTTTAAAATGAGTCACATGGAAAAGACTAGGGGTAATAGGTACAAGGTACTCCTGGTGACATTCTGATTGGACACAAGTAGAAATTTTTTTCACAGTAAGGACAATCAGCCACTGAAATAATCTCCTCAGGGAAGAGGAGTATTTCCCAATATTGGACACTTTTAAGATTCAGCTGGACAGGGTGCTGGGCCATCTTACCCGGACCATACTTTTGCCAGGAAAGGTTGGACCAGATTATCCTTGAGGTCCTGTCCAACCTGGCATTCTATGATTCTAAGTTTCTGTGATCTGTGTTCTGTGTTCCTTTGCTGAGCTCTGCACTGTCACAGTTATCCCACTGACAGTATGGGCAAAAGCTAGGCTTCAGAAAGACTGGTCTTGTCTGTATGAGTTGCTCTCACACTAGTGATCACACCGTGTAATCTTATTATCTTTGCTATCTCAGCAGTGACTGCAAACTGAGACAAACCTCAGAACTGCTAAACTGGTTCCCTTCTAAGTACAAGCTCCCCCTTGCCTACCAAAATAGCATGAAGGAGGAAATGTAGCTCACAGCATTCAGTTTTTGTCACCAAAAAAAAAATAATCTAATTTATCCAGATTAATGTAACAAAGCTTACCTTTTTAGATTTTTAGTTGATGAAAATTTAAATTAATGTGAAATTAAACCTAGATAATCAAAATAAGGCCCAAATTCTTTTAATGTTAAAATAACAAATACGGAATCATACTCAAATATCAGTACTGACTCTACTACCTCTAGGACAGTACTTATCAGAGAAAAATGGTGCAGAATAATGCAAAACAAAAGAGGCAGACAAAAAGGTAATGAACGCCATCACACCTTACTTTCTTATAAAAGTCAAGGGAAGAATTTAGCGCTACAGACTGGGATTCCCAAAACCCATGACCTGTAAAACAGAGGTAGGAAACCAACTGGTTTTAAACAATACAGGAATTGTATATTCCAATCCATTCCCTGGAGTCTCAGTGACCAAAAGAGGGTTGGGAGAAGACCCTAGTCTGCTCATAAATTACATTTTGGAATGCTTGCTTTAGTCATTCTATTTAAAACCAAGTAGGCAGATGGAAGCAAAAGGCAAACAAAAGGCAGACAGAAGAGGCAGTCATAGTAACTCCTGCCTTTACACAAAACAAGTTAAAAAATGTGAGACTGGTTATGTACCCTCTTTGGCTTGGTAGATTACTCACTTGTGTTTTTTGCCTGCTTGCAGTGAGGAAATGAATTTTGTGCTCTGATTATTGAAACTGTTCATCTTAAAAAAAATCACAATTCATTGAACTATAAAAAGAGAGTAACACACTTCAATCTATTATTAGTGCACTAAGCTAGGAGGAGAGTCACTGGTTCTGATCCTTGGTCCATGGACTGGGTCTGTACTTTAACCTGCGTGTATTTAATGTAGAAGGCAGAACTGCAGCCAGTGCTGGGATTTTTACCATTATGGAAGTATGAAATCTCTAAAAAAAACCTCCCTAATTATAAGGAGGCCTCTGAGCCTTAGAATTACATGGGAATTCACAAAGATAACGTTCTATTATCCTTACTGTGCCATTTAGCTAGGTGAAGACAAACAAAGAGTAAAGAAACTACAAGAATCTAAATTCGCAGTACTAAATCCTTAAGTAGAATAAAAAACTACATATTTCAGACACATAACTGGTTCATCATTTTCAATATGGGATGTTAAATGTTCCCTCCACCTCCTTTGCAGTTTTGTCCTGATACATGTGTCATTGCCTACAATTAGACATTAGAAAGTGCTGTCTGCCACTCTGAGGTCAGATTATGGATCCTTACCTAACTTGTCACACCAATGCATTTATGTTTAAGAAATGGACTGGAAAATTTCTGCTCCGAGTTCTGTGGGTCTCGTTCTCTCTCTCAGAATTTGAATTTGTCTGAGAAAGGTTGACATAATCATGAATAAGTCCCACTGGGAGAACTACTGACACTCATTATGGTTTTCTATTCTGAGACTACTTCCTTTCTCTTCTTATTGTTCAAAAATGTACTTTTTTGTCCTGAGAAATGCTAATTTGATTGGTGTATTCAAGAAAGGGTCACCGATAATTGCTCATAGAAGATCCATCTCTCACAAATGAATGTTACCTGAGAGATTTTTGTGTTCCATAAATATGCAGCAGGATATTGAATCTTATTTGTGACTGGATGTTGACAACTGTTATGAAACTTCTTTTTTAATTTTTGTTGAAATAATCTCCCAGAGGTTATGGTTTTGTAGGTACAGTGATAACGAATTTTAACAATTTGTGGTTGCAAAGGACTGTATTTCCCTTTTTGATGAAGGGAGACTCCAAGGGTTAAGCATGAGGGGCTCAGAAATCAATCTGCGCAAAATAATGATGGAGAGTAGCAGAACGGTAGCTCATGCTATGTTCATATAGCATTTCCTAAGGGTGGATATTATTTTCATTACAAATCAGTGTTCACTTTGAGGTGCACTGGTTTTCCTCAATGTGCACAGGAAAAACCAGCTACTGGCAGTCTGGGTGACAGCCAAAGGACACGCAAATGAGAAGAATAATCAAATATGCTATCATTCTAATGACACTGAATATAGAATGCTTTTACAGTACAGAATAGTTGGAGTTATCTTTCTGGGAAGATTCAGAAAATGCAGTGAATTTATCAGAAACTAATACATGCACCCACTCCGGTCCCATCTATACTAGTAAATTAAACATGATCAGGAACACTCTCTGCCATTAAAGGCAACTGGAATAAAATGGTCCACAACCACATTATAAAATTTGTCTGTTCCCCAAAATAGCGTGTCCATATCCAAAATGTGTGTTGGAGTTTGGGTACCCAGCTCATGTCTCTCCCTACCTAAACACTGTCAACAGAGGTCAAAACCACACCAAGGCTTCTTCAACAGTACAGACAGTCAAGTTTCTGTACTCAGGAATATTTTCCTAGAATTGCTTAATTTGCTAGTACAGATGTACCCCAACTGGACAAAAGCCCTGAATTAGTCTTGGTGGCAGAAACAATGAGTTGATTTTTTGTGTATTTTCTGCCACTCTTTAGATAATTTCTGGACTACACTCAATGCTTAATGCAGCTTTCTCATCTCCTTCATGTTGATGCCATCTAGTTAGTCCATTCCTGGGCCAGCAGATCCTGGCAACAGTCCCCTGTGAGCCACTCATGAAGCCCAGAATGGTGTAAGTAGTGACTCACTGAGGCAGCTTAATTAGTCCAAAAATAAATTTTTGCTACACAAAAGTCCTCACTGAAGCTCCTAAACCCAATGGATGTTAGGGTTTGTCTGTCTATTTTTCTTCTGAAACTTCTCAGTTGTGTCTTGGATTATTTTGCATGGTTATTCTTTAGGTAGAACCACAGATCAACAATCCTCCATTGTCTCTGAAAATCTATTGATTTAGTATTAGATATAGAAAGGATAACACCATTTAAGGGATTTACTTCTTTGTCAAAAATAACTAAATAACAAAGTAACAAAAAAGACTCTATTGGCATCATGACAGTAGCTATTATACGCTATCCTGCTTTCAGTATGTAATTACTCAGGGAAAAGAGAGCAGAGCAATGTTCCACTGATGTATGGCAGCAGAAGAGCAAACAAACAACAAAGAAATGGTTCCCTAAACCACAAGATCAAACTAGTTTACCGATTCTTTCCTGACTGCAAGTGGGAAAACCCAGAGCAGTAACATCTTGTCATTCAAACCTTAATTATTCACATTTTAACTCTAAAAATACCATCTGCTTTAGCTTCTCATAAGAAACAATCCTTTTTCATTGTACAATAAAGAGCAAATGTGATTCACTCTATGTCATCAATAGTTTAAAACACCTTTATAAGCTTAATAGAAATAATAGTAATAGAGAAATTACTGGTTTTGGTAGTGCAAAAAAACAGTTTCAGGAAAGGAAGCATACCTGGAATTGACGAACTGGCAAGCTTATTCCTTAAAATAATTAATGATGGATTTCAAATTAAATCCATCAGCCATTAAAATCTTAAGTCATTCACTGCTGACTGCATCAGGTGTCAGCAGAAGGAAAGAGTGATCTTATATTGCATAAGTGCTGCAAATATCCCTCTTTTAATGTTACGAGACAGTCCTGCTGTCCCCTGTCTCCATTTCTTCCTTGCTTAGTGATCTTGCAAGGAATTACATTAGGAGGATGGCATCACTGGACCCATGTCAACAAACTGACTGTGCACTGTTGGTTACCATGGCTACTAGGTTGTTATGAAATGTGACACAAGGACGCTAACTATATCTTTCTTCTAAAATAAAGTGGCAGCCCCAGCCAAATTTATGCAATGACCAGTTTTTTCATTCTGTTATGTGAGCTCTGAGAATGTGGAAAGAGGTGGGCTTCATCTCAACTAACTTTCAATGTTGTCATCCAAGATATCTGTTCAGATTTCCTGTACAGCTAAAGAAGAGAAAGAAGTACTTGTGTGGCAAGATTCATCTGAACTATTTCAGTTGTTTAGTATAGAGTGAGATTAATCCCACCCTAGAATTACTTTTATTTTCTACTGATCAAGTAGAGCATCCATCATGATTAGTTTAGAAGTTGACTCTGTACTATAGATGGCTAACGCTAATTGAAACTAAACTTTGTTATCTTTTCTGAATCCCAGTCAGGTGGTAATGCACTGATCAGCCAGGTCAAGGTGCTCTTAGACACATGCAAATGCATGGACGCAGTGTCTGCTTGTCGTCAAAGATAATAAAACTATATACAAAGTTTAACTCTTGCAATTCTCAGGTAATAGCTGATCACGAGTTTCCAGGCCCTGGTTTCTGTTATCTACTTTCTGCTTAAATCCTACCTAATGCCAGTCACTGAATTTTCTTCCAGATCTAGAATGCTATGACTGTCATGTCATAGTTGAAATCCTAAGAGAAAGTCTTCGAAAGAGAGATAGAAATGTCCTAATGTTCTCTGTGGACTACAAATGTTGAAGTAACTTAAAATCAGAGACAACTGAAAGTAATACAGTGCTGAATAAATGAGGGAAACAGTACAGTACCTGATCGCTGAGCCTTCAGCTAACAAGAATAGCAGGAGAATACGGTTTATCCCTGTCACAAACCTCTGTAAAAGAGAAAAGGATCTGACACATACTTATTAGGTTTTTACAGCAAACCAGAGGAGATTTGGAAGTAAGGGCCCTAATCCAAGTGCCAAATGTAATCCTACATTACACTGTAACTCAAATCCTCATTCTATATATATTGCACAAGAGTGTCTGCTGGAAAAACCGCTTGTGTAGCAGAGAAAAAAGGTGGTGACAGGCTCAAGGCAATGTTACTTAGCATAATCTCACTGTTTCTCTAACATTACTTAATGACCACAAAGAAGTAATTTTAAACCTAACCTGTCTATTTCTGTTAATTTAACAGCAAAAGCTCGGTACCCTTTGTCATAGGTTTAGAAAAATATACTTAGCCTGGCACTTATAAAGAAGATGGAGTGAGAAACATGAATCCTTGAATCTCTTTTCTTCACCTGAGAATGGGAATACTGGCAAAGAGGTAGTTCCCCCAGGAAAACTGGGCAATTTTCAAACCTCAGATTTCAATGAGCACTTTTTTCCATCGTGCTGGATACACTTTCTTGACCATGCTGAGTATTCTTCCCTGTTACCGTGTATTTTTGATGTGCTTCTGATGAATTCATTAATTTCTTCTTTTTTTTCTCACTTAACTGGGCAGCTAATTAGAAAATGTCATACGTCTATCCATTGGCTGCTAATTTAGTGGAGAATAAAAGATGAAGCCCCTGTAGATGCTTACACTGAAGTAAGAGCTCCTCTAAGTATTTTCTGTTCCAGGAGGTTGTACTTTCTTGAGTTAAAAGAACAAAGAAGGGTAATTTTTTTATTATAAATGGCAAAATCCAATCCACAAATGCATAAGAGTTAAGCTAGCTGGAGTTCTAGAAATTAGATACAATTGTTGCTTTTGATAAGTCAGCATTTTCAAGGGAATAGGGTGTCTGTGTCTGGAATGGGCTAGTTCTTAAACTTATCCTATAGGCCTTTTAATTTATGACTTAAATCCTTTTTTCACACCTGAAAAAATTATCTGACCTCTAAAAAGCACATTTTCAGTACATCCCATAAAAGAGTAGGAAAGAATGTCGGTTGAGAATGTAGTTCCAGCACCTTGCTCTTTAAAAAGCTTTTAAAGCTTGTCTTCTTCATTCATCTTTTAACAAAGATGAATGCACACGACATGTTTTATCCTAGTCTGCCTGGTAAGGCAAGAATAAAGTTAAATCAATGCCAAAGTGATCAGGGATGAGATCAGGATCAAAGTTCTGATCAGCTCACAATGGATTATTCTGTCTGAAATATTAAAAGTAAATTATTTTAGGAAAAAAATTGCTGAAGAAATAGAAATATATCCCTGAATCAGCTAATGCACCTCACTGCTAGCATCAACCAAATTTTACTCACTGATGAAGTGACACCTGGAGAGAAAAAAGCTAAACCTAAACAGTGGAGGATGGGACCACTGTGGAATTAAAAGAGAGTTAAAGTTCTGGAATCCAAAACCGTACCTTAATAGTTCAGATACCCATGAGAAAGACAACAGGGGGGAAAACAAACATTCTAAGTTAATGAATATGTATAGTTGCAAAGTGCCAACACTTAAATTGCTGTAAATGTCTTAAATTTGCTACAAAAGATTAGTGGAAATAGACAACAGCACAGAGATCTTCAGCAAGTTCTTTAGACTTTAAATCTCCTGTTGACTTCAATGGTGTTTCAAGACCTTACAGTAGCTGGGAAACCATCCCCAGTGGGTCTTCGATGTCTGTTTGAGAAAACAGCATAGTAGCATTTTCAGAGAAAATCTGTGTCTTCCATTAATTTTGACACTGATGGTTCATGCACAAGGAGCGAGTTCTTATTCCTGCCTTGTTTTAGGAAGCCAGTACACATAGCTCAACTGACTTGGAATGTAGCATCTAAACTCACTTGTAGGCATAGGGCTTCTGTGAGCATGAAAATGTCTCTATATTATTTGAATATTCTGTGTAATTGTGAACAGAATCATAGAATCATAGAATCATAGAATCATAGAATGATTTGGGTTGGAAGGGACATTTCTCAGGGTTGGAAGGGAATAATTTTCCATCAGCACTAGAAGAGTTAATTGTCAACAGAGAACAGAGTCAGTCTTGAGGTCCTGCAGTCTAAACCAAATGCAGCTACTGAAATGAACGAAGACAAGAAAGTTTCCTAGCTGAGAGTCTCCCCTTACATCAGCAGAAGTCTTTTCTGATAGTATGCAGAAACAGCCTGTTAGCGTATACACTTATACACTTGTGGTGTATGTCCAGATACATATCCTCTGACTGACCTTTTTATCCTTTGTGTCACTCTATTCTCTCCTCTTGAGTTCTTGAATTTCATAAATCATACGTGTCTTTTCCTTTTGAGAAAACGTTGCATGGATTCTTCTCTCACTAATAATCCTAGAAGCCTCACTTGCAGACAACAATCTGTCCAAGACTAATTGGGATAGAAAGGTCACATTTTTTCAATATACTAGACAGTGCAGCAAAACAGCTCC
The DNA here is from genome assembly GCA_011057875.1 of Pterocles orientalis. NCBI lineage: Eukaryota > Metazoa > Chordata > Aves > Pterocliformes > Pteroclidae > Pterocles > Pterocles orientalis. Next base: position 137,843 of record WKFP01013330.1, on the reverse strand, counting down.
TGATACTAGGAGATTACCATCTATACCATTAATTTTTTTAATAAGATCCTGGCAGAATTCTAGTCTGGGGTCCTGCTAGCACTCTCCCAAACTATTCCTGGACATGGATTGAGGGTTTATGCATTCCAGGGACCATTACCAGCATGCATTCCCTGTTCTGAAAGCTAAGACTAGCAGTGGCAGTTGCTATTTCTTACCAGCTGATCTCAGTGCCCAGGCATGTTTAACTTGTATAGATAGTCAATAAATCCTGCAGTGGATGAATGTGCAGAGCTCGTTACTATTATAATTTACATTAATTTTAACTGATGGGACAGTAAAATGACTATCTCAAAATGACTTGGCATACAAGCAGAATATTAAAACAAGTCCAAAATTCTTAGGAGTAAGAGTTATGTGGAATTTAAACAGTATCATCTACTAACCATGTTAATCATTATCAGAGTCAAAAAGAAAACTTAGATTCATACAGTTGCCCACAGTACCCACCATCTGCAGGCCTTATCTTTGTATCCTGTATCAAGGCAAGAACAATAAAATATCATATTCCTTGCACCATTTACCTGAATAATACTTGCGTAAGTCCCTGTAATATCGTTGAAGGTCATCTTCAAGTATCAGAGATTCTCACTTTTTTTTAGATTTGTCAGTAGAGATACCTAAGGAATACTAAACATCCAAACCCTTCAACAACAATTATCGTTATTAAATAAAATCATTATCATCTGTATCTTTAGTACAAAAGAAATTACAAGCACCAAGACACATCTGTAGCATAAATCCATAGCAGTACCTGATTTCTACAAGTGAACATTAACCAAGCAAAGTTTTAGCTTTATCAACTGCACTAATGAAAAAGCATTTTCCATTACTTATTATACAGAGCTCAATAGGGTGAAGAAGAGCAAATCTTAAGCTTCCAGATTTTAGCTGATGTATTATTTCGCCAACTTCTACTTTTGAAGTACCTTAGATTTCAAACCAAGGAACGTACATTGTAAAGGGGATTACACAATAAAGTTAGCTTATTCCTGACTTTTCCACATGGACGTTCTCAAAATAGAAATCGGTACATTTATGAAAAACTTTCATTTTTAGGTAATTATTATAGTGCTGTTGGTATTTATTAAATCAAGGCGTTTTTACAATGAAAATGTGAGCACTTCTTGAAAGAGCAGTGACCAATATTTAATTGGAATTATGTAGAGTGTAGCATAATGATTCAATTACTATAAAAGCAGATACCAAAAGAAAAATCTTGGCATGGATGGGAACTGGATACTTAGACTTTACAGTTGAAACAAAAAAAAATAAGCTGAAAATTTGAGCAGATTTCCATTTCACATGATTTCTTCCAGACTACAGATCTTCAAAAATGGAACAATTATTTTGTGACTCTTTCAGAGCGGTTTTAAGGGCACATTGCAGCAATGCATGTTTTTAAACTAACAATATTTGCAAAATAAAAAAAACAAGACTTCCAACTCAAACTACAGTCCAGAAAACTTTATACCAGACTTATGTTTGACTTATTATGAGTACATATTTTACATGCATGACATGTATGTAATGCAGCTAAAGGCAAGTTGTGCAATGGCTTTTTGTGTGTCACAGAATACTTAACAAAACACCTTGACATTACTAGATGACGATGTTGCAAAATCCATATTCCATGTCACATCTGGAGAAGCACCAGAGTGTAAAATAAGTCTTACTAGTATGCATAGCATACTCCTTTTTGGTCTCTTGTAGTTCTGTCTCATGTTTTGAACATGCATTTTCTTCTTTAATACAGTTTTTGCATTTGATATTTAAACATAATCAATTAAAAAAGTCCTATGCATGCAGTGGCTATGCTATTTTCAGAGAAATTTAGATGTTAAGGGTACAAAGAGGAACATACAACAGGGTCAAAAAATATAATAGCTCAAAAATTTGGGCTTCCACCAAGCATAAATCATTATTCAGTATTAAGGAAAAGCATTCCATTGCTTTTCCTAAGATCTTCTGAAACTTCCCAAGATATGTATAGATCATCTTCAACAAGGCAGGCAAACCCTTTTTGTAATACATTTCTACTCAAAAATATTTTCTACAGCTTTAACATTGACATGCTGTGTTGTGGTGGGTTGGCCCTTGGCTGGGGGCCAAACCACACACACCCGCTCACACAGTCCCTGCCCCCACCCAATGATAGGGGAGAGAATTCAAGAGGTAAATGGCAAAGAGGACTCGTGGGTTGAGATAAGGACAATTTAATTACTAAACTACAATAATATTAGAAATAATACTATATACAAAGATGCAATGTGATACACAGTGAT
>WKFP01013330.1:58641-135499 GCA_011057875.1 Pterocles orientalis | reverse complement strand
GCCTGTTGCCAGCTAATAATCTCCAGAAACTGCACAAACGATTCCCCCAGAAAGGGGGGGGAAAGGGGGGAAAGGGGGTGTACCGCTCCCGGAGGCACTCACGGAACGGAGATAACAGCCCAAGCGTCCCAGCCTGAGAGCTGACCGAAGCAGGAAAAAAAAAACAACAAACAGCTAACGATCCTCCTGGAGAGCGAGGATGCCAAAACTCACGGAAAGGAGATAAACGAGTGTCCCAGGCCGAGAGCTAACGGCGGCCGTGGGGGGAGGGGGGGGAAAGGCCTTGGGAGAGCGAACGCAGGCTCCCCAAAGCGAGACGAATCCGGAAGTGCAAAGACAGCACTCCTAGAAGAGTCTTCTCCTATATACTGGGTATGACGTGCATGGGATGGAATAATTGGTCAGTCTGCTTCTCAGTCTTGACCTAAAAGCAAATCCCAAACTAGAAGCCGGGCTCTCTCTCTGTCTATTGAGAGGAGAGAGGCTGAATGTATCTCGTCCTTGAGAACAAATAGCAATATCCTAGCAATAACTATAAACGTTCTTCTCTGTTCTTCTCTTATCAATTCTCTCCTGAGCAGGAATCCAAAACATAGCTTCTGATAGCTATTTATGAAGAGAAGGGAAAAGGAAAAAAAAATTAACTCTGCTCTGCTTAACCCACGACATGTGTAAAGCAGCCTTGAAACAGGATTAGTGGTGGAGCGCTGGCTAATCCTCTGCGATGCCACTAGTTTCATGGCCAACTTGGAAGAGAGTAAATATCCTTCAAAATTTCAGTCACAAATGGTGTTGATATTCTTCCTACTACCACAGTAGAGATGAAGACAAAATTTGGCCACAATTCTTTATATAATAAGCGATATCTTGGCTAACCAGAGAATTAATTGGTAGATGGAAGATCATTGTGCTAGAGACATTGCCAAAGGTGCTGATCTCAAGTAACTTCCAAGCTTTGGAAATGGGCAATTTCTGGGTCTCAGGCACCAGAGCCAAACCAATTGGCAGCAGAGCATCAGTATTTGTGAATCAACACAGGAATCCTACACTGAAGAGGAGAAGGTAAGGGAAATAAAGCCAGAAACAGATTCCACTCACTCAGGAGAGTATCTCACTAAGTGAAGCAAGTAAAGATGACTCAGTGTGCCCAGTGCAGCTAGGTTTTCAAATGTTCTTGTCATGGCAAGGAACAGCACAGAAAATCCTTACATTCTCTGTAAAAGGAGTGGACAAAAACATCATGGTAACAATGTATCCATGGTAACACAGGGACAAAAAATTAATAATCAACAAAAGTAAAACCTTGGAATGTGTGACTTCTTCTAGGACTGTGCTAACTTTGGTTTTGCAAGTCACTGCAAAAGTAATCATTACACCTCCAGTCTTAACATCTATTCTGGCTTGTTTTACAAAGGTTAATAAGGCTTTCTACACAGCACTGGCTTTTTGATAGCACAGGTTTAACATAGATTACAATCCAGCAAAAAAAGTTTCTTTATGACTTTACTTAGACCTACTCTCTCTTTAAACCATAAAAGAGTTCTAGTCTCCAAATATTCCCTTACGTGTTTGACATTGACCTACTTTCTCCATCTCCTGAGCAAACACTAAAAGTATAAGATTGAGTACAGTGTCCTGTGCTGTACTGATTAGCTGGAGAACAGCAAAATGCAGTCAGTCCTTTTATCCTGACTTTAAATGCTGCTATCAAGTTTTCCTTCAAGAATGAAGAAGCAGTAAGAAGGAGAATTATTCAGGAAAGTTGATGTTAAGTAAAGCTTACTTCCACTACTCCTCTCTTCATTCTTCACCCTCTTCCTGAGTTGCACCCTCTTCACATGTTCTTCCCATTTCTTCTAGCAAGACTCAATTTTCCAGCAAGACTCCGTTTTAATGAACATGCTTACCTGCCCTGCTGTTTCATGGGGTTTTTTTCACAGGATAGCAAGCTTTCATTATGGTTCCCAGCTAGGAAGAATAGAAATCGTGCTTTTGTTTCTGCTAGGTAAGATTCCTTTCCCCAATCTTTATCTGACTGAAAATTAAGTATCTGTTCTCGGGGTATCATTTTACCACAGGACAGTTTCAGCAGGAAAGTCAGATTAGGATGTTTGTTCCCCCTAACCCTAGTATTTATCCTGACTCAAAAGTGTGCACATTCTTAGCACTATCAAGTTTCATGGTTGAGGGGCCACACCGTAACACAATCAGTCAAATGATGTGTAATAAAGAGAATTATATAAAAAAACAACAGAAGAGGCAGTGAACTATAGCATGTGGAAAGTAATGAGCTGACAGGGCAGCAGTAAAAAAGGTGAGGGAAACTTTTTTCTGTAAAAAAACCCCAGCATCTCTGAAACTGGACCTTCAACTACTTACCCAGGCTCTATAGGACCAGAGGAGAGAGTCAGATACCTGCCACTGACCATCACATCAGGTGTCACTAAAGCTATCTACCGAGTATAAAATCTGTAAGTTATATTTTTAAGGCTTTTATTTAAATAATTTAGAATCCAACATTCCCATTTCAATGTAAGAACTGAAAGCCAAGAAAAACCCGGAATTTCACAGGAGGAGGACTTTGTTATGTGCCTCAAGTTTACCCATTACAAGAAAACGAAATTTTTTTTGAGATATAAACCACTTGTGCATCAGTGTCACCAGTACTACTATGTAGACCCTCTCTTTTCCCACATCAAGGTTTGTCTGAAAAAAATATTTTTATAGAAATAAATTTTAAAATTAAAAGTTATTAATTATCTATTTTTTCTGCTTGTTTATTAAATTATTGGGGTTTGAGCATTCAGATTTCACTCTTTTTTCCCCCCAAATTCAGTAAGAAAGAGAGTAGAAGAATACGTGTTAAGTATATATAACTTTATATATGTGTGTGTGTGTAATAAAATACAACTATTTGAGTATGTAATAAACAATCACCATAAACTGTGGTTGGCCACAGTATGTGAGGTTGACTTAAAGGACTTAAAGGAGATTAGATGATGCAAACAAGAGTTTCCTTCTGGAGTGGAACTTCTATCCAGTACAAAGTGCTGAGATTCTGAAATACCGCCATAAACCAAAAATAAGGGCAAAACATTGAAACTTCTTGGGAGCTAGTGGGTCAAAGGTATATATTTTAAAAATATATATTTTAAAAATATTTCCTTTCAACCCTAACAACATTTTTCTTTAGGTAAAATGAAGCTTCACATTTTATAAAAACAAAAGTTGACATCGCTCTGTGCCTATCAACCGACCCTTAAAGTAACTCCTTTTCCCCACCAGCTCTGCTAGAATTTCCAACAATATTACACTAAGTTTTAGGACCAGGCCATAGCTGCTCACTTTTCTTGGTACTGTTTTCAGTACTTTTGCTTCCAAGACTGCAATGCAGAGAACGCCAACACAGGAGCAGTGTTTATTTATTTGGGCCTTTTTCCCAACCATCATCCACACTGTGCTCAAGGTGGGACTTACTCTTATATTAGACACCCAGAAATAAAACCTGAAATTGGCACTAACATGATTTTTAAAAATATTTATTTTCTATTTGAAATACAATTCTGAATTTAATTGGACGGAAACACCATCTCCCAAAGTATCCTCGCGGCTAAACTGAGGAAGTGTGATCTGGATGATCGGGTAGTGAGATGGATTGTGAACTGGCTGGAGAAAAGAAGCCAGAGAGTTGTGGTGAATGGGATGGAGTCTAGTTGGAGGTCTGTATCTAGTGGAGGCCCCTAGGGTTCGGTATTGGGACCTGAGCTGTTCAATATATTCATCAGTGACTTGGATGAGGGAATAGAGTGCACCCTCAGCAAGTTTGCTGATGATACGAAACTGGGAGGGGTGGCTGACACGCCAGAAGGCTGTGCTTCCATTCAGCGAGACCTAGACAGGCTGGAGATCTGGGCGGGGAAAAATTTAATGCAATTTAACAAGAGCAAGTGCAGAGTCTTGCATCTGGGCAAGAACAACACCAGGTTCCAGTATAAGTTGGATACTCCGGCAGGGGGATTGGACTAGATGATCTTTCGAGGTCCCTTCCAATCCCTAGCATTCTGTGATTCTGTGATTCTGTGATTCTGTGATTCTGTGATTTTGACATCTTAATGAAATTATTTTCAAAATAAAAATGTGTTTCAATTAATTGTTGATTTTCTCAATCAAGCAACCCTAGAAATACGCACTGAATCAACCCTTCTAACCACTGCATTCTTCCTTGAACAAAGACAACTGCAGGCGATCACAGGTAATGAAAATTCAAAACATTTGCACTGGAGAAAACTGAGAAAACCAGAAGAGGATTTCCTGATTTGAAAGGCTAATTACGAACACCAGCATCTTGCACAGACAAATCACTATAATACATAGGCAAGGAAAATAGTATACTGCTGTTCAAAACTTTGATATGAGATGAAATGGAACACCTGACTACCCCATTTCCCTAGAGTATCACCAAAACTGTTCCTGAGCTTTGGAAACTGGACCAAAGAGTCCATAAAAGTCAAGAAAGTCCCCTATCAAAGGAGCCTGAATGTAAAAGCATGAAGAGATTTGTGTCAAGCTGTAGTCCAGCTTCCATACTATGCAAAGCAATGCTGCCCTACAGCCAGAGATCACTGGCAGCTTGAGGTCTTCAATAACTCCAAAGTTAAAGCTTCCAGTGAAAATATGATTACAGTTCATGGTGCAATTTTATATGAAAATAAAAGAGTTTTAGTAAACACCCCAGTTTTGGTGAACTGCCCAGTTCTAATAAAAATCCATGTAAAGGAAAAACTGCTGACTAGCTTACCAAACCCTTGCAATTAACATCTAGAAGGTGAGAATCAGGTGTGACTTGGCTCACTTGGAGCTTGATGGAAATGAGAAAGCAGCACAGCTGAAAGCTTTTGTCAGACCTAGAATACTATCCACGGATTAATAATTTATTTTCCTTCCTGTCTCCAAGGAACTCATGAGCTTTTGACACTGTTCCTTTACCAGAATGGCAAATCTCCCAGCCCCAGGAGAAGTAGGAGACAAGAAACTCCTTCAGTTCTAATTCACTTGAATAGTTTATTTCCCATAATGTATTTTTTTCAGCAGGAAAACATAAAGATACTGTTATCTAATGCTATTAAGTCAGTTACATTATTAAAAAGTAATTATGAACAAGTATTTTTGGATTTGATGAAAATATCCTGTATCACTTGTCATGCATAATATAGTGTACAGTTGATACATATGGAGTTTTGAAAGGTGAACTAAAAATGCAATCATTTATGTAATTAAATGTAGACAGGGACACAAAAACAGTGTGGAGGTGGCTATAGTTTGTCATAGGCAGTTTGTATGTCAGCAGACAGAATACATTTAAATAATGTTTAATTATCAGTTTTTGGAAGTTCTCAATCATTTTTCATAGAAATTATTTACATAAAATATCCTACTAAACAGTATTTACTAGTGTAATTTTGGAAACATACTGTATTAAATATAATTTAAACACTCCTTGTAAAACTCAGTTATTCAGTGAACACTCACTGGACTCTAGGGGAAAAAAAAGAAGGTTTTGACGTTAATTATTGACATTAACTACACTGTTTTAATGAAGAGTGCTTAGAACTAAGGTAGTTGTTCTTCAATTTTCATGTACAAAAGTCTCTGCATTTTGAAAATCCTTTAATGACCAGACTCCTTGCCTGCTCTGAAAAGGTTGAAGAGCAGGATTGACAGGTCAAGTTTGGACTTCCAGAGAGAACATCTAGGGCTACTGAATAGGAGGAAAGCAGGAAGCATTCATAACCACACATCAAGCCAATATTTTAGGGAAGAAGAATAAAGAGGGATAGTGGGGTCGAGAAAGGAAATTGGAAAAATCACCTACTTGGGAGTGGAAGTAGATGCATCTAAAGCTCCATGAAAGGGATTTTTTCAAAAGAAAGCACATAGTCAAAATTCTGCCTTGGAGCTCATGATGTACCACAACACTGTTTTGGCTTGCAGAGCTCTCCAGCTTTATATCAGGGAGCTCACACTAGGGAGGCTGCTAATCTGGGAAGCATGGCCCTTTGCAATTCTGGAATCTGAGCTACAGCCTCCCAGGTCGGGCTGTAGGGCAGTTTTCTGGAGTCTGACAAATTTGCAGCTGGGATGTAGAGGGATTCCAGGGGCCTGTCAAACAGCATGACAGTTTCCTGATGCACTTTGCAGTGTGTTTCTAGTCTACAGTGAGACCACTGTTCTAGCAGAACTCACTTTAAACCATTTATCCCACAGAAAATTCGCAGGATATATAACCACAGCAAGGGCAGTGCTGTGACTAAAATAGGAAGTGCAATAAAGCAGACTGATGGGATACATCAGGTCCGTCAACTCTTCCTCTTTTGTTGAGTCTGCAAGTCTCAATGGTACCAGCTTCTCTTCTTTTGCCACCCCAGCCTAATCACTGAAGCCAACCGATAAAACCGGTTTTATCCCATAGTCAATGCCTACTGCACAGAGCCATGAGCTCTCCAGGCTTATACCAACTGTTAGCAAATGATCTGGTTTTAATACTTGAATTAAATAATGACTTACTCATTTATGTGAAATTTATTACTTTATATTTGAGATATAAGCACTAAATTTACTTAAGTAATGTTTTATTAATTTTTAAAAATTACTTGAGAGAGTAAAAAATTCCACTTGCAATTGAAATAATGTAATTCCTTAACTGAGTAACTGTTTTATTTTACCTGTCAAAGAGTATAGAAACCTCACTATTATGTCATGCTGGGAAACAGCTTATACCTTTTTTTAAAAAAACAAACAAACAAACAAAAAGCTGTGGTTCAGAAATGTTTAAAAGTCACTCTGCTGTCATGATCTCCTCTAACCAGGGAATAATGATGTTTAAAAACACATATTACTCCATAAACCCCAATTTTTAATCATTGTTCAAATATCAAATTTTATTTAATTTTTATGTTACCCTGTTAATGAAGTTACAGTTTATATTACTGATGACAGTGAAAACTATAACATGGAGAAGTCAAATGATACCCTTAACTTGGAAAAACAGAGGATAGATCTTCTAACTTTGTGTTCAGTCCATAAATAAAAGTTGCCTACAGGCAAAAAACAAAGCAAAAAAGTAGGAGAATGTATCTTCTTTCCTCCGGAAAACTTGTTGCCTTGAACATTGTTTGAGAACCTGTCTGCCCCGGTCCCCACTCAGCTGCCCTCTCCGTGTGCGCAGCCACGCTCCCATCTCGAGAGCAGGAACCTGGAAAAAAGCTGCAGCGAAGGGCAACAAAGATGGGCTAAGTTGCCCTTATGAAAAAAAAAAATAAATCTTTCTTCTTGTGAAGAATTGAGTTAAATAAATATTTTCAGCCTGCAACAGACATTAATTGAAGGGGATATAAATGTTAATGGGGGATAAAACCATGAAAGTCAGGGAGGAGGTGGATACTGCAGTGAGGGGCTGCAGGGCGGCCTCTGTGAGGAGAGGAGAGGCCGGGGCTGCCCTGTGCCGGACACAGCCGGTTCCAGCCGGCTCCAACCCACCCACCGCAGGGCACGGCTGGGCCCCGCAGGCAAGATAGTGGTGGCACCTTGGGAAAAACTGAATTTAACAAAGGGTGAAAAATGCTGCACAGCAGCTGTGAGAGAGAGGAATCAGAAAATGTGAAAGAAACAGACCTGCAGAAACTCAGACGAGCGAAGAAGGAGGTGAGGAGGTGTTCCAGGTGCTGGGGCAGAGGTTCCCTGCAGCCTCTGGAGAAGACTGTGGAGAAGCAGGTTGTCCCCCTGCAGCCCATGCAGGACCTTATCAGAGCAGATATCTACACTGCATCTCATGGAGGACCCTGCACCAAACCTACAAGTTTTTTCATCTTATTTTCTCCCTTGCCTGTTGAGGAGGGGGAATGAGAGAGTGGCTGAGCAGTTGTCTGGCTGCTGGACAAGGTCAAGCCACCAAACTGACTCAGGAAGTCCCTGAATCACTGAACACTGCCAGAGAATTACAGAGTTATTTTAATCCTCTGAATGCATCTCCTGGCTCACTATCACACCATTGTTCTGATCTGTGCAGCCAGCCCTCTGGAACATGAGAGCAACTCCACATCCTGTCGGTGGTGCTCTTAATGGTGATAGGATGTGCAGACCTAATACCAGTTGTTAGTAGGTGGAAGAAAAGGTGGCTAGATTTACCTCAGAAGAGGGAAAGTAAGATCCCACAAGTGGTTTATCTCTACAGTGCCTTGCATTAGTACATACACAAAGTCAATTTTTAGAGGACAGTAGTATTAAAAAAACCCTGGATCAACAAACAGTTTTATTTGGCAAAATCATCTAAATATCTCTCCTTGTACACTGACAATAACCTCTTTTTGGGTTTAACAGTGCTTTCAGTCCAAGCCAGTAAGTGTGGTTGGAGATATAAACAAGAGCCCACATGCTGCTTTTACTCAGAAGGGTAACCTCAATATTTGAGGTGAGATTACAGACTAAGTTACTTAAGCCCTGCTATTTTACCAATACCTTCCAGCAATTCCCCCTGTGTTTTCAGAAGGCACACATAACTTCCTATTATACAATGCAAAGAAATAAACAAGAACAAAGACTCACAGGATATACCACTGAAAAGCATACTGATACAGACGAAATTGAGGGAGAAGAAGTGCAAATGACAATACAGGAGTGCCGAAGTGGCTTGCACATCTCTGCGAGCCACATTAGACTAATGTGGAAATTGCTACAGGAAAGTCAAATAATAGGACTGAACATTAGTTCCCAAATAACACAGCAAAAGTTTTAGCCCATTGACTAGGTGTAATTTTCACAAAATCCAGAAAGCCAAAAGCTAAAGGCTATCAGGTCTGATCCTGAAGACTTTGACAAATTAAGACAGGCAGAGCTCATTTGCTTAAGAAGCAGAGTGTGCACTGGCATAAGAAAAATGGCACTGAAGAGCAGGTTGAATAAAGCCAAATAATGTAAGGTTTGCATGTAAAGTTTGAGATGCATACTTTCCAGCCCGTCCTTTGTACTTGCAGGTGCATCTCTCCCTGAATGCAAATATAACCTGCAAGGAAGAACTTTAATAAGGTCTAATTTACAAAGTAAAGGGAGCACCCATCATTTTATGAGTTATGCTAAGTTAAAATCTGTGTTATATGATTTCCAGAAAAAAATCACCCAAACGTAATATAAAATATGAAAACTAGATGGAATTCTATCTTCCACAGTTTCCAGCACCTAGGTGAAAGAAAACTTTTCCATTCTACAACGTGACAGGAAGTCAAAGGATTGATGCTAATACTGTAGCAACAGATACCCATGAAAAATATGTGCATTATCAATCTGCCCGTTCCCCTCAATCCTAAAACAGCAGTCAGGAAAGTACCAGCTTGAAAAGAATGAATGGCATATGTGCTGTGTTTCTGGCTGATTGCACAGTGTCCAGGTAGTGAGACAATGACAAATTCCACCACATGCTGCTGAGAAAGAATTATACATGTTGAAACCAATTAGGACTAGAGTTCCAGTATTTTCTAGCAACCTGCAGGTCTTGTGTATAACACTTTTAGTTGTGGATGCCTTTTGTCAGGAGTTCAAAACCAAATGATATGAACAAATTATGTAGTATCATTTAACCCCCATCCTCTCAGTAAGTATGGCTCACCATGACTCCAAAATCAAACAAACAATTAACATGTTGAATTTTAAGTCAATTATATCCAACTAATCTCCAATTACCTGTCTACATTTTCTAGTTTCTTTGGTGAAGTATATAAAATTTAAAGAGCTCTAGGAAAAAAAAAAAAAGGAGTGCTAAAGAGAAGTGTGCTTTTATGTTAAAGTCATTCCTGTGAACACCTGTGAACTGTTGAGTTTAACTGGGCTACATCTGCTCCTGATTTTGTGAGTTCTGACTGATCATCTGTCTTTATACTGTACTGACTTGTCTCTTCCTTCTTCCTTTCCATATGTCTTTTTGGGGTACAATTTATACAGAACGACACACCTAAGAAATGAGCAACCTAAAAATCTGCAACCTGTGTAAGAGGCGGTAGTTCTCAAAGAGAAGCACTCAAAAGGCAGGCAGATTCACAGACTTAGTTGTTCTGGTTTCAATAAGAATAACTCTGGCAAGGATGTGGCCTTGTACTTACCTCCCAGAGACCAATAGTTGTGAAGACTCAGCAACTCAAACATAAGGAGAAATGACAGTTTCCAGGTGAAACATTTCTGCCCCACAACGTAAAAACAAGGCTCTCATTCCTTTCTTCAGGGGAATTCGATGCGCCGTCACAGGAGACAGTGCAAGGCCATATCATGTCCTGAAATGCACTTTATATCTGCTTATTTTATGCAGCATGAGTTATACTGATTCATTGTGGCAAAAATCCTACTGACTTACTGGATCAGACTCTTAGTGCATCTTTATGAGCCAGAGCAGCAGTAAGTCTCTATATCTCAATGGATTTGGAAGCAGAGAAAAAGAGAAGAGAGAACATCACAAGGCTGAACATAAGGAATACTGTAGTAAAGATGAAGATTTCGGTCCAAAACCCCTATTCTGCTACTGATAGTCCTACTAACTGTTTTTCTGTTTGAACGAAAAGCTATCTGAACTCCCAGTTCTGCTTCCGCTCACCTCAGAGCAGCCCCTTTCTGGGATTTCCTACCTCAGTTCCATTGCAATGCTTCATTCCTACTAGAGACCCAACTCAATCTGTTTTCCCAGAACACACAGACATTTGGAGAAACAGACAGCTCATGAAACATTACCAATTTTATTTAGAGAGGAAGATCAAACTGTATCTACACACACTGTTGTAGCCTAGTAGCTTGAACACTGTAGTAAGTGGGAAATTCAGGCTCACCATCCTGATCAGCATTAGGCAGTTCAAACTGATGTTCCCCACATCTTTACAAAGTACCCTGACCAGCAGGATGAGAGCTGTACCAGATGTGGTATCTCATATGCTTCTTGAAGCCATGCTATGGATGGACACATCAGAATGATGTTGTGAATTTAAACTTTAGTCACTGATGGTCTCCCCAAAGCAAGAACAGAAGAACTCATGGAACTCAGGAAAAATGAAAAAAAAAAAAAAATCAAAAGTGGTGGTTCATATAAATAATGATAATTTTAAAAAGAGTTAGAGTTTTTTTTGAATCTTTGTCAGCTGAAGTTGAGGGGTCTTTTACCACTGATATTTAATGCAGCTCTAAATGTTTTTAAAAAGCCCGCTTTAATTATCTTATCTATTTATTTGAGGAAACGTGATAGCAAGCCAGGCAGATAGGAAAAGGCAGATCCTCCTTTATGTGTTTTTTGAGAAGACATGAAGGAAAGAAGTGGGAAACAAAATGTTGTCGTTCTTTCCAAATGACAGCAGATAGGCAGCCTGAAAAGCATTCAATTTTCCTATCACAGGAGTTCAAGGGTGGGGTAGAAATTGGTGCTTAAATGTAAAAATTTTTGTTAGCTGTTTGTTTGCAAAACATAGACAAGTTAATTTTACCTGCAATACAGAAATGCAAAAGCAGGCTATTTTTTTTCTGGAAACCTCAGCTAAAATATTGTTGTCTTCCAGAAGTTTTCATAACAGTCAGCAAGAACTATCCATTTGTTTGAATAAACTCTTTGTTTTTCTTGAGTGTCTCTTCTTTATTTTTGAGAAACCTTTAATCTGAAGTCGATCTTTAAAGACTGGATTGCCTTAGTATGTGAGCTGCAGCTGTTAGATGAGAAATATGGTTTTGAGAACAAATTTCCAGAGTAGGAAGGATATGGAAAGAAATAAGGTGGGGGGAAAGAAACCTGCAATGCATCCAAGGAAGAAAATGTTTTCTTTCACTTCAAGATAATACCTATTTTTTATGTTTTTAATTAAGAAATACTATTAAGAGCTTTCCATAGTTTGTTTCGTCTAAATTTACTAATAATATTCAAATTTGGGAAAAAAAACCCTTCATGTTACAGTCAAGAAGACAGCAAACTGAAATAATTTTTTAAAGAAATTTAAAGTATGTAAACATATCTATGTTCAGATTCATTACATCCTCTCAGACTCCATTCTCTTTTAACATTCTCTACCAAATTGAGTCAAGGTTCATTTTTCTACTTTTCTTTCATTTTTTGTAGTTGGCCCAAACCTCAAAAGTTAGTTAGCCTACTATAATGCAGGATATTTATGCGAAAAACTATGTGTTTAAAATCATATGGACTGGTAATGACTGGGTATAAGTAATAGAATATCTCCTTCTATTTCTGTCTACGGACAATGTCATGTACAATGTTTATATCTCATTGTTTCATTATAGTCTTTAAATCAACATCATTTGTTGTAACTATGAATTTTCCACAATACAGAGAAAATATATTAGAACTTCCCACAGCTGGAAAATTCTGAAGTTAAATGTGTTCTCAAATTTTAAATTTTCAAATGTTTTCCTGGAAAGTATTAAGAGATTTAATGTAACAAAATGTTCATCTTTGGGGAGAATAAATAAAAAAAAGCCAAGAAAATTACCTTTTACTTGACTTGTGCACTGGGAAGATGCTGAAAACACTAATTAGTCATTAACGCAGCTCAATTTGCAGTCTTAATGCCTCAGAGACAAAAGGCTGTTAACTGTTGTTATTATTTGTATAATAGTAGAACTACAAGTCCCTATTTAAGGCTCCCCTTGTGTTAGGAATTGAGAAATACATAATAATTTAAAAAAAATCCTACCCCAAATAATCTTATAACACAAGTTTAGACTGCAAAAAGAGACATCAGTAAAGCAATGAAAAGGACAGTAGTCACAGCAAAGCTGCGTTTTACATTATTTTTCCTGAAACTAATTGCTCACATAAGCATTGAATCTACTAATATCTCCAGACAGACCAGTGGGTTATGTCAGTCAAAGATCCTATGAGTTCCTTTCGTTCAAACATTTTCTGTATTTCAGCAAGTAGAAGAATCTCTAAGCAAATGTAAGCACCATGCTGACTAATTACAACCTGTCATAGTAAATAACTGGTTCTACTCAAATTCAACAACTCATGTAAAGGAAGAACTCCCAGCTGATTTGTGTACATGGAAGAAATGTTAGTTTTATTTAGTTAGTTTTCTGTTGTTCAGTTGTGTCTCTTTTTGCAGCTTAAGTCATCATCATACAAGTCATGTCTTCTGAGGGCATATTTTTAGAACTGCTAGTAGAAAAATAACCCTTATGCTTGAAAAGTTTCAAACAAATAAGGAATCCTGACAAAATTGACAATCTGCACGAGACAAAGCTGTATGGTGGAGAACAATATCAAACTGACAGGAAAATAAAAACAGAATAGCTAATACGAGGAAAGAGATTGTGCAAGTTTCCTACAGTTCCTATGCAGTAAAGCTTTTGGCAAAACAAGTAGTTCTTTATTCTTTACAAGAAAAATGCTAGTCCTGTAGTATTATGAAGCTAAACAAATGGCTTTTAACTACCAAATAGACTGAGAAATAAAAAGAATTAAGAAAAGGAGTAGGATTCAGCATTGCATATGGTATCTTCTAAATTTATTTTAGTTAAGTTGAGGTTATACAGTCTACTAGAGCTGTTTGGGGATTTTCTGTCAAAGTACAGTATTATCAGCCCTAAGGCTCAAAACAGTGCCATGAAATCTGCTGCGCTCCTCCGAGCGGATAGATTTTTCTTAAGGCTATATTGTACATTTTTCCCTAACTAGCTTTTTCAAAATAACCCTAGGCCACCTTCAGACCATGTGGAAGCCACAGTGTTGCTCATTCTCCAAATTTATGTGTTAAGGAGAGTTAAACATTCACTGAACAAGTTCTGATTCATTACATCTTATTGTAAAGCATCACTCAAGCCATCAATTGAGAGGAACCACAGACTATGTCTTCCCCAGCCTCCTCATTAATTCTGCTCCTGCATCACCAGTATTCATCCAAATTGTATCTCTTTCCCCACTTGAGCAGTGAAATATGTACCTCCGATTTCTCTTTGTTTCTTTTTTTTCTTTTGTAAATTTTTCTTCTGGAAATTATTCACCCATCTCTTCCAAACTAGTATTTCAGAGAAAGAGGAGAGAGAGAGAACAGATTCTCTCCATCAGGTTCTCTCTGTTCCCTCTTTCTCCTTTGTGAGAATAACATTAAACAATTTCACTGTCCCTTCCATTTTCCAAAGTTACTTTTAAAAAGCTGAGGGAGAAAGGAAAATCTTTACTGCTCTTCCAGCAAGGTGTGGAAGCAACCAAGTGGTACTGTACTTGCCTTAAAATAATGAGTCTTGGCAATAAGCTGTCAACAAATTCGTGATTTCTATGTGTTTTAAATGTGTGCAGGTGCAGTTTTCAACCCATAACATCCTCTCATGCATTTTCTTCATGTATTTCCTCCTTTTGTCAAGAGTACTTCGTGCACATCCCTATAGCTCTTTGCAACCTTAGAGCCATTTCTGTGTGGAGCATTTCATCTAGCTGTACAAAAAATTATCCTTCATGGTATCATCACAAAATCTGTTTGTCCCATGAGGCATCAGTTTTAAGAATTCCCAGGCACAATGTTAATCAACTATACTTTCCTTCGATTAACTAAACTTACCTCTTCAGCCTTTCTCTGGAGACCTTTGCAGCAGGACTTCCTCAGACACCTTCCATGACAATCACCTCCTCCCACATCAGACTTGCTAGTAGCCAGTACACATTCAGTTGCTTTTCACCTGAACAGCTTTCCCATACCCTTTTGTCTCTCCATCCTTTGCTCTTCAACACTGAGTAATCAGCATGTAAGACTGTTGTCTTAGTTATCACTCCTTCTTTTCTTCTGAATTCAGCCCTGAAAAGAGGCTGCTGCTCTCCTAACCCTAAGCATTTTCCTGTTCCTAATCTCTTTCCACACATCAGGGGAAGTGTGCTGTTTCTCCAGATTTGCCCACCTTCATCTCTGAATTTTCTGTAGGCAAACGTCTCTGCTCCTTTTCTTCAGTTCTGCCCAGAAATCTTGTTATATCCTGTATCTTCTCAGGGATTTCTCACCAGACCTCACTCGGCTTCTAGCGTAGACAGTTTATTTGGTGAAGGTTTTCAATGCAGAAAGGGCAAACTGACAGACCTGGTGGTGAGAAAAGAAATTATAACTTCAGTAGAATAACCTCGGTTTCCATGTGGACCTATGATTGGGCTTTAGAAAGGAAAGGAATTTGATTATCCTATCTTAATAGAAAAGTTAATTAGTCTAAAAATGAATAATAGTTATGACAAGGTATTCTGGTAAAAAGAATAAATTAGAGCAGAACATAATGGTCACCATAAAAGGAAACAATTGAAGGGCAATTTTAGTGTTAAGATCTAAAAAAAATGACTTAGTAAAACACATATTTTGCATTAATTTAATTTTGTTCAGCAAAATTTTCCACTGACTGATGAATGATCGGAATGTTCGTGAAAAAGTGTCAGTTTGACACAAAGCATTAAAACATCACTGCACGTCATCAATAAGATTGTCATTGCCTCCCTGTATGTATGCAGTCTATACAGTTGTAGTATTTTAGTGCATCAGAAATGTTGATACAATAGTCCTCAGAAACAATTTTATGACTATAGAATATAGACTCAATGGTCCAAATAAGAGCCTAAGTTGGCAAACCTTGGCTGAACCCACCGTGTGTGGAATTTAAGGCAGCTAAAATTATTTGCAGCTTTTCTTGAACTTTTTCCAGTAATTTACACAAAGCTACAGTGACAAAGAGAAAATCTGACATATCTTACAAGTTCTTTTTGTCATTTTCCTGTAGGAGGATTGTGCTAAATCACTTTGGAATAGAAAGGATTTGAACCTGACAGTTCCCTTATGTTGGATAAGTCCTCTCTCTGCTGTGCCGCCACATGAAAAGTGCATTGGGTAGGAAGAAGAACAGGCACTCACACTGTTGCTTCTACTTTCTGAATCTAGACCATTTTTTGACATAACTTCTACAAAAAGTATCCAAAATAAATCCATCAGTTCAGAAGAAACATTTTCTACAGCTCTAAATAATCTGCTGCAGATAAGCCCTGAAGTGAGTCCTACTATGGTACTTAAAGAAAAGGAAAACCCTTCTCTAGTTCTGCTGAAATATTTTATTCTTCTTTTTGGCCCCTAACACAATAAAGCTTGCCTTTTTTGGATTTTAAACGCCTCCAGATAGGACTTATGTCTTATTGTACACTAGTAAAACCATTACAAAATAGCGTTGCAGTCTTTATGAGGTTTCTGGGCAACTACTGTTTTAAAAAACAGTATTAGGGAAATTTCACAGGTTTTACAAGGCAGGAAAATCTACCACCTTGTGCTTGCTTGCTGGATCCCCATTCTGGATTGTAGCTAGGACCACTATATTAAAACCACAACATAAGCCGTAGCAATAATGAAAGAATTTCAAACTTTTGTTTATCTGTAATAATATCATAACCACAAAAGAAATATTCATGTACCAGATATGCATATGGAGTACACTAGACATTTCAAGATAGAGAAACAGAAGAGTGCTGAAGCTCAGTTGTGACAGTTGTTTTCACCGCTCATGAGAAAATGATTTTGAATGGGGCTGGTTTAAGAGATGTCTCAAATACGATAAAGAAAAATACTAATTGAAAACAATCAGCTAAATATCTTCACAACAGGTGAATATTATTATTAGGGGCAAATGGTATATATAAACACATTATTTTCATCTGATCTGGCATACTAGCTAATAATGACTAGAAATAATTATAGGCTGAGATGCTTGCGGACAGACAGTGACCTCATTAATCACTGTGATGGAGATACTGGTAGCTCCCTGCAGTGACTCATTATAGAAGTTCATCAAATAACAAACAATGACATCTAGCTAGTAGTGAGTAAAGTCTGACAGATGGTCGATAAATTCAGAACTGACATATTTTTGTAACTAAAAGGTAGGTTTTAAGTCTTT
The DNA here is from genome assembly GCA_011057875.1 of Pterocles orientalis. Taxonomy (NCBI): domain Eukaryota; kingdom Metazoa; phylum Chordata; class Aves; order Pterocliformes; family Pteroclidae; genus Pterocles; species Pterocles orientalis. The sequence goes on along the minus strand of WKFP01013330.1, from coordinate 118,561 downwards.
TGGGGTTCTAACAGTGCTTCTCCAGAGCACCAAATCTGGGTAATAAAAGTTACCATCCAGTTCAAGCCCTTAAAATATAAAGGAAAGGGTAAAATCCAAATCCTCCAGACAGCAATCAAACTGCAGTATGCACAAGTTTATAAATACCAGTGACACATACTAGTTCACTACCATTAGGAATGCTGCATCATTTCTAGTCTGCTACCACACCATGCTGTGCACCACCACAATGCATTTTATGTTAATGTGATGAGACATCACACAGTTTGATATGATGTGGAACAACACAGTGGTGAAAACTTATGGACCAACATAATTACTTTCAGATAAGAATTATTAACTCAGCTGGCAGAACTCTGATCTAAATGTGCATGATCTGAGGATAAATAAACAGATTAGATAGATTTACTGAGACCAATTTGCAAGAATGGATATTCCATTGTGCCTGACTCTGCACACAGCTCTATTTAAAGTGCTTCTCCCTATACAATAGTACATACATGTATTAATCTCCCTCTTGCCCTTTTCAAGACTGCTGTCTTCTTTTAATATTTGCTTGTTTTCCTGGTTTTGCCATTTATAATTAATTAAAACAAACATTTTTGGGTGTGTTTAGTTTTTTAAAGTAGCTGAATTGGCTAACATTGTGTTAATGAAACAACTCTCTTTGGAAGGAGCATTATTGAAGGAGTAATCACAAAACTGGTAATTAAAAATAGATGTCTAAGTCCTCAGCAGGAGTAAAGCAGTTTTAAACTCTGGAACACAGCCCATTTCCTTTTCTGCAAGATAGTCCCTGGAGTCCTCATGACCCCGTTTATTGAGGGAGTTATACTGGACCAGGGAAATACAGCAAAAGAATAATTGCAAAACATGCTTGCAAATAACAGCACTTGCCAGTTAATTTGCCTTATAGTTGCTGGGCTTGTTCTTGCAAGCATTGAATAGAGTAAGATTTTATTCGAAATTCAAAACCCAAAAATGCAGAGAAGATCTGTGCAGGCACTAATGTGCAAAAGAGTATATGAACATAGGTACTCTACCTTCAAAAACTGAGTAAAGGAAAAGGAAGAAGGAAGGCTGCTATCTAAGCAAAGGAGGCCAAAGTAAACAATGAGCAGCAGCAGCGGAAGACAAAAGTTGTGAAGTGATACTACCACAGGAATTCAGGAGGGCCCCATATCCTGGAAGACACTGAGGACCAAGGATGCATCTGGCAATTCTACTGATTGCGTGAATACAACTAAGCACTGACAGAAAAGACGACCTTTTGGTTTTATTTAGTTTGGAATACCTAACAGAGCAGTAAGATGTTGTTCTCTAAAGGCCTGAAGAAGGCACCTGGCACTAACACATTCAACACGAGACAGAGACCACTGTGCACATTTGTGCTGTTAAGAATAGAGAATAGCTGGTGACAGCATGACACTAAGTAAAGAGCGAAGTATTCAATCCATGTCCTTCTTCAGCAGATATATAAAAGTGATCTGCTGTTTATAAGAGGGAGAAATGACACAGTAGTGTCCTAAACACTAGGGTGTTTCATTCCAGCTACAGAACAAAGCAGGTGAAGAAAACACACATCTAGTTTCAGATTTCATATTAGAAATGAGCTTGTTGTGAATTGCTGTGTTTGAATATGACAAAAGAAAATTAAATGAAGTATTACAAAGCAGTTTATAAATCTGATGATAAGTTTCATCACACATTTTCTAAAGCTGGGATCCATAGAGGAGGATGTCTGTGTTCGGACTAAGGGAAATCACTAAAATGTTTCAAATATCCTACAGTATCCTGTGCCTGTATATTGCCTCTGTCTGTCATTCTCTTCTCTCAGAGAAAAAGCTGCTCTAACCACTCTTAATGACAAGAATCAAAACTGCAGGATTTTTTCTTCAGCACAGTAGTTCAGAAAGCTTATTTCATCCCATCAAGGACCAAAAACATTGCTGTGTGACATAGCTAGCCATTCATGCAACTCAGAGAGAAAATTACAAATAACTTGTAGTGAGCTGTTCAGGAACAATTGATAAGCAGAAATTTGTCCAAGCAAATGATTCATTCACCAATTATGAATAATAACTAGTCAGTGAAAATTATGACTTGAACTAGGATAATCCAAAATCAGATAAAAGAACAAGCTCACTGAAACCATAATTGCAGGTAGTGAACCAAAAACAGAACCAGGTCTCCAGACAACCACTTATCACCCATCGTCACTAGCCCTTGCTGACTTCTACGAAAAAGGAACCCTCCTAATGTGTCTGCTGTTGAAAACCACTTCCTTGCTTTTCATTGTTTCCTTTTTTTAATTTTCTTTTACCATTTGTTTAATTTGTGAAAGGTTTCAGTAAGAACTGTTTGCTTTTAAAAGAAGCAATATTTCAATGCTAGAATAGACTAATGGACAGAGAAAAAAATTAAGTTGCTTATCCTTTTTTGTTCATTAAAAGTAGACTTTTCTTCTTCAAACAGATATTTGAAAAAAAAAAAAAAAAGTTGTCGCCCCCCCCCCCTTCTTATTGCCTACTCTAAGCCCAGTAATATTTTCATAAGTTGTATCACAAAATCACTGTAAGTGATAGAGTGGGTTGAGATAAGAATTTTCTTCAAGACGATTGTTATGAAAATGAGTTGACCTCATCCCTTTTTGTTGATAAAATAGGATATTACCAAAAGCCAGCTTTTGCAATCACATGTGAGTTGGTTTTCAGGCTTCACAGAAAGGTCAATTCAAACAGTGACAAACATCACCCTGGTAGGCACCACTGCCTACCTCCAATTCGGGAAAGCTTTTATTAGGTTACATTCATGCTGAGGGTCAGCTTTTCAGTATTCCTTTCTGAGACACTAAGACATGAAAGCTCTTGAAATCTCCATTTACTTAATGAAAATAATATTACTGAATGAATGATTATCAAGTGATGTTTTCATTATGCCAAGTAATTTGCTGCCAGTATTTCGATTCTCCTTAGCAACATGTATCTGCGAGGGTTGCAACCTATAGGCTCTTTACAGTAACTCTCTTGTTCCTGCAAAGGACGTCTTAATCAGTACGGGAACATTAGCCATTTGAATGTACCAACATAGCTATCTAGAGCTCTCTCCACTGCTCTGCTCCTAAACAGAAATTTATTTGTAATTTTCTTTTTTTGCTACTTTTTTTTTTCCTGAAAAGTACTATATCTCTCAATACAGCCATTATAAGGGAACAGAGTTGCAATACAGCAGAGGGTCTCATTTAGTAAACCCCACTGTCAGGGAGAGACAGGAGCTGGCTACTCTGACAGGGAAGGAGGGCTAGGAGCCATGGGCAGCAGCAGGGCAGGCAGGGCATGACCTGCCCAAAAATGGACATGGACTCTGTGCAAGGAGAGCACAGAATGTCCCATGACAGTAGCTGTCCTGGGTTAAGCTGAGACAGAGTTAACTTTCTTCATAACAGCTAGCAAGAGGCTGTGTTTTGGATTTGTGCTCAGAAGAAAGCTGATAAAAAGTGATGTTTATGCAGCGGCCAAGGTCTTTCAGCTTCTCTGGCTGTCTGCAAACAGGAGAAGCTGGGAGGGAGCACAGCCCCAGTTACTAGCCCAGAATTTGATCTTAGATTCGGGATTGAGACTCACAGTGGCCAATAATCTATTCCATAACATACACGTCATGCCCAGTGTATAGGTGAGGACCCTCCAGAAGATCGTCCCTTTTTGTTTCCAGATCTCTTTTACTCCGGGTCAACTTACTCCAGTTGGTCGCTCTCCAAAGTCAGCTCTAGGTCTGGGACCCTCGGACTGTTATCTTTGTTCTGTGAGTGCGGTTTTGGGACTCTCCCTTCTTTGAGATCGTTAGCCAGGAACAGGCTGAGCCTTGGTCATTTCGGGGGGGAGGGGTGGGAGGGGGCAGTATCACTGTGTATCACTCATTTGTATATTTGTATATAGTATTATTTTCAATATTATTGTAGTTTAGTTGTTAAATTGTCCTTATCTCAACCCATGAGGACTTTTTTTCCCTTTACCACTTTAATTCTCTCCCCTGTCCTCTGGTGGGGGTGAGGAATTGCATGAGTGGGTGTGTGATTTGGCACCCAGCCAAGGGCCAACCCATCACAGTAGCCCAGTTCAGCCAGCAGTCTAGCAGCCAGGAAAGTCCATGGTGATGAGACAGAGCCAGGGTCAGGGCAGGAATTTGAGTCACCAGGTCAGGACCAGTGAGGTGCACGTCCAGGCACAACAGCTCTGGCAAGGACTGACACCGAGTGCCTCCTCAGCGTAAACACAGCCACTGAGCAAAGCGAGGGCAGGACACAGACTTCTTTTCACATCAGTCTGACCCAAGGTCACAGATGCACCATATCAGAGCTGGCTGGGAGTCTTCCTTTTAGATATCCAGAAATCTTTCAGAAAGATACCCATTATCTCAAACACTCACATGTAATGCATTAGGCCCAAAGGAAGGTCTTATAGGATCCTAGGGATGGAAACAGGTACTCCTGTCAAAGTAGATGAGTAAAGCTAGAGGATGCGTAAACGCAGCTGAGGATTTGGAGACTAATGTTCATGACAGAACATTGCTGATAACAACACTGCAGCCAAAACAGGACTTTTCATGAGGTTTCATTCATTTTACTGAAAAGAAGTTTTTTCATTTCATCTAATGAAAGCCTTTCTGATGCCAAGGGCTTCACTTCATGCACAAGGCTTAATAAATAAGAAGATTTAGTCATGATCATAAGTATTTTATAGTACTTTATCTATTTGTAGGAAATATTTTGTGTAAAAAAAATATTCCTGGAAAAACTTAGACATTTTTTATGAATTTGAATAGTGTTTGTCTAATAGTTTAACTCTCAAAAATGCAAGAATGTGTTTTTACAAAAAAAACCATAACATTTGTTTCTTTTTTTTGCTTTGAAATATTTAACTAGAAATGTTGTTAAGTATATTTTTTAAAAGAAATAGACAATGCCCAGAAAAATTAGAAGTTTTTTAAGGCAACAGATTTTTTTTTGTTCAGAGTGACATATTTTTTTCAGATTTTTAATGCTGCAAGGAGCATAGAAGATTGTCTCGTGCTTTTCTATGGCATTTTAAGTTCTGCTAAAAAGCTGGTTATTCACACAGCTCTAGTCAAGACATAAAAATACTTCATGAACACTATTAAATAAGTTTCAACATATATAAAATCTTAAGGTCTTTCTGTTTCACAAAATGTTTTGCAGTTTTAGTCTTAAGAAACAAAAGCTTATGAAGTGCTAGGTATAATAGCAGACTAAGATTCCCTCATGAATTCAAGAACTAGCATAAGCCTTCTGACTTTGCCAGTGTGTTTCAGTTCTGGAAACATTTTGTGAATTATATTAGTGCTAATCCACTGTGGGATAACAAGATTTAATAGAATATGAAGAGGTACAATTATAGTTTTCTGTGTACAGTTCCATAATTCCAAAACGCAAGTGCCTCTTTTTACAGACTTAGATATGCCTTACTCCCATAGCTTTAGAGTTTATTACGAGCACAGGAATGTGCTATAATATAGGGCAACTCAAATCACTGATGGCACTGTAATATAACTGTCTACGTATCAAAGAATTAGTATCAACTCATTTGTTTTTCCAAGAAGTCAAGTTAGCCTATGAAGCAACCTTCAGCTCTGTGAGAAAACTACTTCTAGCATATGAGACAATTTATTGAGAACTTCTTTAGATGCCTTTACATCACATTAAAATCTGCAATGTGAACATATCAATATACTAGGACTGTTTGGCTGGGCTGATAAAAATTATTAGATCAGGTCAGGATTGGATTAAGTTTATTTGAATAAAGAAACAGCAATTTAGTAACAGGCATGCCACAAAAGACTCAGTGAAGTCCATTAAATGGTCAGAAAAACTGTGGTGATGCACTTTGCTTGTTTTAGGCCAGGATGTTAAAAAGCATAATAAACACGGTCATCATTTAGAGTGCTGGTCCAAGTCTAGGTTTTTATGGCTCATCCCACTCAATATTGTAATCCTTATGTCCAAAAAATTAGATACGCTACTTCTCTCAGAACTAGTAGCAACAAACCCCAAAGTCAAAGGGTTAGAGTAACTAGTATGACTGACGCTCTTAATAGGACATATCAAATGAACTTTGAGAGGGATTTGGATTAATTAGTTAACAGATTAATTAGTTGATATTATACCCCAGGGAAGGTATTATTAGTGGAATCATGGGTGATGTGCCTTAGGGTTATGTAATAATTTACGACAAAGGTAAACAAAAAAAGTGTCCTCTTGCAACTGTAGAAAATAATAGCTGTCAGTAAAGGCAACTCAATGAAAATGCTCTGCTACCAGCTGTATTGCCACCATCAGCGTGCACCAGCCCTGTCAGCAACTGTTTGATGCTGGGAGCCAGCCAGACCATTTTGGCCAATCTCTACTCATCAGAGTGCAATGTAATTTGGGAGCTACCATATGGCAATAAACATGGCTACACAGATACAGTACAGTCCCTTTATCACAGTGTTACTAGGTGCTAAGAACATTATGTGACAAAAAGAGAGCAGACTGTCTAGGGTTGCCTTGCTGCTGCCTACATATATGAAATATGTTACCATAATGTTTTGCTTTGCAGTCTCAGAGAGATAAGTATCCTTTCTGAAATGGAATAAACAAATATTTCATTGCTGTAGTCAGTTTTAATACACAGATCCTTCCATGTGTACAGTTAAAGAACTGATACGAGTCTGAGGGATAAAGCTGAAATGCTTACAGCCTTCACAAAAGCTCACAGAGTTTCTTACATAGTTAGACCGGTCACATTTCCTTCTGTAGAAGAGATTGCTTACCCCATCGTCATGTATTTGGGAAGCAGAAATGTTTAAAGCTTGATAGAATTTGACACATGTGCTATTCTTCCTTTTTATTTTTTTGTTCTGCAGTGTACCTCTGTCAAGAAGCTACGGTGTGCCTCTAGTAACATAAACTAGCCTCTGTTTTCTTTTTTCTTTCAATATTACACTTAAAGTGCAGCTACCTACTGAGACAATAAACATGACTTGTCATGACTTTCAGTAAATGAAGCTCACTTCTGAGGCCCCAGGGTATAGTCAATCTAAAATATAGATATGAGGGATGGAATTAGAAATTTCATGATCAGCCAAGTGTACTTAGAGCAGCTACATTTTGAAGGGGCATTCTTTCATCTATTAATTATATTCCACTTCCCCTTCTCACCAATACTAGCGAATCATCATTTTACATATTTAATAGAACATGACTAAAAATACATCAGAAAATTAATCGATATTCATACTGTACCAAAGAATTTTCAGAGTTACCGTTTATTTCTTTCAGACAGGCTGTTAAGTCTTGGAAAATCTAGAAACAAAAGGAAAGGACTTAAAAAAAATTATTATGACAAGGTAGCTGCAGCATGTAACAGAAAATCAGTGTTCACTGTACAGCGCAGTTCAATATAGAAAATAATTTCCCAGTCTTTTTCTCTATTTTTGGCTGCCTACTTCCTTGTGTGTCATATATCGCAATACAGATTTTGCAAAGTAGTTTCCACAGTGGCACTGCCAGCTTCCCTAGACCTCATCTTTAAAGTTAAAAGATATAGAAATGGAGAGGAAGAATTGTGCTGATTTGTTTCAGTAATACTTTAATTTTGTTAATCCTTCAAAATAAAGAATACAAAAATGTAGACTTATGCATACAGAGTAAACTATAAGGAAAAATTATTCTACTGCAGTTTTCATGCTGGGTATGTCAGAATTTAAGCATTTATTTTAAAAGGTATGTCCTCTCCCTGTATCTGTGCAAGGACATTCATTTAAAGTACTAGATCTTAAAATGTGATTGTTAATTAGGACAAAACAAACAGAGGTTTTAAAAATATATGTATTTCCTTTTTTAGTGAGCTTTAGATCCTAAAAGTCTCATTTGTCTGCACCAGGGAGAGAAGGATTTACAGCTGCCTGTACTAGAACTAAGACTGAGGGAACATGAAAAACCCATGGTGGATTTTCTGGTTTAGACTGTATCATGAAATGCCTAGGTATATTCACCTTTCCTGGAAAAGCTACTAGCATGCATACATCCAAATTAGAGACAGTAGAAAATAGTAATTATTACACATGGGATATGTTTTGAAAATTTACTAAAAGCAAGAGAAGATTTTGCTCTTCTCTGAAAAGAAATATATGGGATGAGATGGGGTGAGATGGGGTCAGATAGGGTAAGGATAAAGAGAAGTTGCTTGAAAAGGATGTGAAAGTTGCATATTCTGCCCGGTAGAAGAAATAGACCATGAGACTTTGGTTGTCCAGATGTGAGGGAAGGGGGAATATCTAATATAGATTTAAACCCAATGAAAATTAAAGAAAGTGTGCAGAGAATGAAGAATTCTCAGCTTTACTAACAGCATAATCTCAAGATTTTCAATTATACTAGAAGTTATGACCCCAATCCAATGAACACTGATGACTGGCAAGAAAATTTATGCATTGAAATGCAGGCAAGGGAATATTTTTTGCTAAATCTGTGAATTTTCCGTGTTACAAATAAGAGTATCCTTCACAAAGCCTCTTAAGTCAGTCGATCTCTGTCTTTAATTTGCCTACTATGTAATCTTGAAGAGTGAATTCATGCCCTAACTGCTTTTTTCTTTTTTTTTTTTTTTTTAATATAAAGGAATAGATACGAAACAAAGACCAAAGCTTCAAAAATACCTAATTTATTAGGGGACCCAAAGATCAGAAATCTGCAAAAGAACTAACTATATAATTAACTATTATTTGAACAAGAAACTGGAGCTTCACCTTTCTAAGTGCACTAATCCCACAATGTAGCATCACATATTTGCGCCCTCTTGCTTTCTTTAACCCTATGCACCCTTAATTACTCTATGCAAAGTGGAAGAACTTCAAAAGTAAGAAGTCAAAAGAACTTTGCCCCCCAAAACCTAAAAAGTTTGGTGATAAGAGGTATGCAAAGGAGAAATGTTCATATCCTGACTATCTCCTAGACAGGGAAGGGCCAGAACTTGAGTCAGTTGCTTTCAGGTGAGTGTCTTGGAAGCCTATGGGGCTGCTGGATAAAAGGGAGAAGGAATCACTCTTTGCAGAGCACTACTTTGTGAGAAAGTGTCAATGCATACTTCCAGAACAAAGCCGCTTCAGGTCAAAGTGAAAAAAGTTATATCTGTGAGACAGTCATCATTTTAAATGCAGACTTTTGGAAGAAAAAAAACTTTAGTAAGAAAGTCCTCAGGAATAATCTCAGATTTTTGGGACTCATTTCAAAAAGCACTAATTAAGATACAAATAACACTTTACACTATGCTAATTCATACCCTTTTCAGGTATTAACATGTGAAACATTTGATAAGAAGATGATAATCATATAATTTATATTGCCATTATTATTATTACAGGCCCAAATGATGTAGTTTTTTAATGTTTATGATTTAAATTGCGACCAAAAAGAGGTTTTTCTTTATGGGAAGTCTAGTGCATTATCTTATTTAATGCTAAAATTTATTAGAACAGTATACCACAAGCTTGAGTTTAATAGGGATAATTAAACAAAATGTCAATCTAGTTATCTATTCCTAAATTGTTTAGAAGATAATCACTAGGAAAGTTACATGTCTAAAGTAGATTGCACAGAAGGATTTTAGACAGAAAACAAAGCAATATATTGTAGAATGTGATTGTTCAGTTTGTCCACGTAAGCATGTAGCACAAACCCCACACTATTATCACAGAACTGTTGAATGCATAAAAGCATTATTGCTGCCCTGACAGGTATGGGTCATAGCTCAATTTTCTATTTTTTTTTCCAGTAACATTTCAGTGCCCCCTTTCCTCCTTCTCTCTTTACCATTCAACAATGTTATGCTTTCTCCATAATCTGTCAAATCTCTACATACTGAAAAGGTACTGCAAAGGAAACTAAAAATAAGAAAGTTCATGTAGTGTTTCCAGCCTGCCAAACATTTATATTTTCCAGAATTTATACTAATGCATGAGATTAATTCACTAGTAAATTTTATAAATTGGAAAATATACTAGATTTGTGGAAAGCTCAGAGATTTGTATTCTAAATTTTTTTTCAGTTGTTTTTACTTTTGCACATAAAGTCCATGAAAATCTGTGGACAGATTTTATTTCTTGTAGATTAGCCCAAAATATCTATGCAAACTTCTGACAACAAAACTCCTAAACTTTAGGTGATATTCACCCTAAAATATAAATTCATTTATGGCTCCTTCATGTTGATAAATAGAGAATATGTGGCTTTTTAAAATTATTATCATCATCATTATTTTATTCTTGTTAGAAAGTTTTCATTCAGCTTTCTTTCAAAGTCTGCTTAAATAATCACTGCATTGGTCTTCAGACATGTATCAAGAGAAAATGAAAATACATAATTACTTGTCACTTCTGTACACTTTACAAACTCTCTGTAATGTAAAGCCTGCATTACTTAAGTGGATGAGACAGAGGTTAAGAGTGAGGTGTTTCAGTGAGTTACACAAAATGTTTCCACAGTGATAACACTTGGCACTAGCTGAGATTTAACTGTGACCTACTGACATTTACCAAAGTGTTTTACATGAACATATGCCAATGCTGTGAACTGTGTGTGTGGAAATAAAAAAAAAAAAAAGAAAGAAAAAAAAAAGGCAGAAAAAAAACCCAAAAAGAGTGAGGGAGTGAAAGAGAAGACTCAGAGAGAAAAGACATAAATAAAGCACTAACTGAATATCCAATTACAAACCAAAGACCAAAAAGGCCTGACAACAGGAAAAGAGTATTATAGTTTTATGAAATATAAAGATAAAATCTGGCATTGTTCAGATTTTGAGAAGTAAAAATCCAAGTCAGTCAAGGTAACCCAGTGTTTAAGAAATCTGGGATTCAGTAGCTGTAAAAAAAATGTTAGGATTTAGGCTTTAAGCAGGAGTCCAAATACATCTAAATTGAAGTGACAATTTCCAGGGGAAATTTGAACAATTGGAGATATAAGTATGAATTATACAGATGAGATTAACAATAGAATAATGTACTTTACTGTTTTTCCAATAAAGACAGGAAATGTGGAAGTTTGGACTGGGCTATGAAGTACAATGTTGATTGTAAATACAGTGAAAAATAGGTTTCAGAGCCTCAGGTCCAGTTCCATGGTGCCACTTGTTCGGCATCAAGGGATCCTGTGTAGAGCCGTCATTTGAAATACTGTACTTGAACTGTAACTGAAATATCAAATAAATCAGTTGACACACCTAAATGAGTATTAATTAATTATTTAGCCATAATTTAGCAGCAATTGTGTAAATGAAAAAGGAATAATAATACATATGTTGCCTTTGGCTAGTATGCTTAAGGTCCTTGCTGTAACTAGAAGTCATGACTAGTGGCATTTAATGGACACTTGCTATGAAGTTATGTGTGTATGAATCAGAGTTGCTGTTCACTTCACATATTGCCATCTAAATGAAGGCTACTTCTGTGTACAAAGACAGGTTTCATGACTATAGCTATTTTTTATAAAATTTCATTTTGCAAACAGCTTTTAAAGCCATTTAAATACACATTAACCCCTCTCAGTGCAGTATATAAATTAGAAAATTACAGAAAATACTCAAATCCAATGAAGGGTTCTCTACGGTTTTGGAAAGCGTGTGTTTCTGGTTCATCATCCAATGATATTACATTGCCTACTTTGTGCGGCTGGTGGGTCATTAATAAAGAAAAGAAATTAAGCCATAAAGGGACCTCTTTGACACACCCATGTTAATTATCCTCCCATGTGAGTATTTTTTTGCACAGATACTTTGAAATTTTTCATATGACTTGCAAGTACTACGTTACTGTATTTATTCATGTCTTTGAAGCTTTTCATTAAAGACATTATCCTTCCTAATCGTTTTCCCAGTCTCAGAATAGAAATTCCTTGCAACTTGACCTTGCTTATACTTCAAAAAAGATCTAAAAATGCACTTTTATGATTCTCTGTTGACAAAAGTAACAGTTTTTGCAAATGATCTTGAAGGAAAATGAGAATCAAATTGGCTTTAATTGTCAGTGATTGCTTAAGATCGTTTCTCTGAAGACTGGTTGTATTCAAATAACTTGGAAAATGAGGGAGTTTTACATGAGGAAATGAAAAAGCATAACAAATAGCAGATGCTGTCAGCAGAATGGCATAGATAGTGCAGACTGAAAAAATGTACCACATTTCATGGACTAGAAAGCACGTTGCAATGCTGTCAGTTCCATCAGAAAAATTAACAGAAACACCAGACATGTTCTATCTTAGAATCTTCAGGTTTTGGAGTAAGTCCCTCTGTTTTTTCAGGGTTAAATCCTTTGGCAGTGACAGATTGCACATATACTTCAGCCCCTAGAGAATAACCAATCTGTAAGGAATATATGCGTTACTGTTTAGAAGGAGACCCATAGTAATTTTCCATGAAACCAACTTCCATATAACAGCAGCCAGACACATGCACTGCTGTTATATACAGCTGCGGATACTTACATTTCTGGCTTTCTATGGCAAGCTACTACATATTGAGGGATGCAGATGGGTGAGAAAATGAACATGTACTTCAGTGATTAGAAACAAAAGATGTCTCCCTAGGAGCAGAAGAAATGTGAGATCTTGCCCCCCTAAAGCCCTCACATTTCTGCCAAGATTATAGGCAGAATCAGTGGATGAAAGAGAACATACTAGATAATAAAAGACATCCTCCCTACAGTTTTCTTTTCCCTGGAGGATGAATTGCTCCAGTGGATGGCCTAAATGCCTTTCATGATGAGGTCAAGAAACTTGCTGTCACTACCACTGTTATGATTAATGATCTGACTGGTAGTGACAGTAATCAAACCATAGTCTCTGGAGTATAGCTTGACTATGCTAGTCTACCAGTAGCCTGAGTCACTACACAGGCAGGGGATCCATCTGCTTCTGCTACAGGCATCTCCTTGTGTCCTTCTCGAAGCAACTTTTCATGAAAGCACAGGCAAAACTAGAATGAATCATGACAATTGAGAAGAATAAAATATTAAATTATTTTTTTAAAAAACAAATTACAAAAAACCTCTGTAATAATTGGAAAAATTACTGCATAATGAATAAGTAAACTATTAATATAATCTTCTTAAAAACATAGAACTACTGGCTAAGAAGATTAAGCGTATAACAGCTTTAACTACAGCTAAAGTAGAATAAGAGAAGAAGCTGAGTTTCCTTCTGCCTTTGTCCCTTCTCCTTTTTTGCAACGGATTTTCAGCATATTCAATTTAATTATACTTTAATAACCGTTTATTAGTTGAGTATACAAAAATGTCTGTACATAAGGATTAGTGGATAAAAGGCTTGCATAAAAAAGTCGTATTGGCTACATAATGGTATGGAGAAAAGGGTTAACTTTTCAAGCTGGGATGATGGCAAAGTCCACTGAAAAACAGAAGGTGAAGACAGAATGCAGAAAAGGATATGACAGTTGAAAAGAAAGAGACTGGTATTAAGGTTATACAAAAATAACAATGGAAACATTTATTAAACCTGCTATATTCACAGAAAACATTTTCAACTTCCATCTGGCTAAATACTGTCTAAATTAATTATTTGAATCACACAGAAGATACAGTACTAGAAATAGAAAGCATTTATAATATTCTTGTATCTAGTTAAGAAGGCAAGTCCTCTTTTCTGTTTGTCGGTATTTGAAGTTATCTTTCCAGGCCTATCCCGTGGCGGGAGTTTTAACATGTCTTGCTTCTGTGAAGGAGGCTAGGCTGGAAGGAAATTACGAACATTGGCATTGGCAAGTTGAAAGGGAGTATGTGTGGAAAATTATATTGTATTTTTAGAGAGAGCAAGTGAAAGATCGCTGGAGGAAGCCTAATGGACTGCAGGATTCCCAGGCTGTCCAGGAATAACTTTCAGTTTTGTTTTGTGTGGTACAACTTAAATCTTTAATATGCATAGTCAGCCACAGATGAAAGTCTTGTCAGGTGATCTCAGTTGTATCAGGAGAGAGCCCAGCTGGTTTGTAGGGAGGACTTGAGTTGAATTAGGCAGGACAATAAGTTTTAAAAGTGGGAGGATAATTACCTTGCCTAATTCTAACATACTGGGCTTTAGGACGGATGTTGCTATGCAGTTGTGGTCTCTGTGTAAGAGAGTGTTGAGTTTGGAGAAGTCCATAAGCTACATGGTCCTACTTCAGGGAGCTGTGACCCTGATTTTTTGCCTTGACAGAATGAATTAGATGACTATCGTTGTATTTAGTATGCTCTATTTATTTGTTTATGATGACAAATAAAACAAAAAAACCCCACAATTCTTATCAGGGTTTGGAAAAAAAAAGGACCAAAAGGTATGATATCCAAATCTCTAGGTATAACATTGTCCTCCAAAGTCAGCCAAGGTCCAATAACCAGTCTAGTAAAAAAAATAAAATAAATCTACAAACAACAAAGGTTTTGATATCTTTTACTAGAATGAAGAAAAACTTGAGAAAGATTTCACTCTAATTTTACATTTTTTTCACAGCTCAGAAGATATTTTTTTCCCTCTCATAGTGTTTTACTTGAATAATCATTTACCAGACAGACATTGACCACCTTGTCATAGAAGAGAAGAATGTATGTTTCACTTTAAATTAATCTTATCAGTAAAACATTTATGGAAAAGAGCTGCAGCACATTCATTTACTGCTAAGCATTAGCTCAGAGAACTACATTTTAATCTCATTATAATACGACCTTCCAAAATCTGTCACTGTGTTGCTTAGCCCCTTTTGAGATGGGGGAGAGAATGACTGCTTTGTTTTGTTCTTGACTTTAGCTGTATTTAAGGCTTGCAGAAGAAGATTCACTAAGTATTTAGTTTGTCTAGATACAATGGGGATGAGGATGGGGAGGGGAATGAAGGCAAGAGCAACAATAAGCTTTAATATGGACATGAAAATAGCCTTCATAAAACAAGGATAAACAACATTGCGATCTAATTTACCCCCACATAAAATGCAAAATAGAATGCTGTATGTAATAAAACATTAGTATCTTTATTGCCAACATAATCTTAACTAATCTTTTCTTACATTATTTCTACAGTTACAGTAATTCATCTGCATGAAATTTGACTGAATAAGGTTAGCCTTGCAATTGAAACCACACTGAATTTTCCCTCCCTTTTATTCACAAAATCCTTCATTAGTATTTGCATATGTTCCTAAGTCAGTCCCAGGCAGGATCAGCCTCTAGCCTCCTCAGAATGTCAGCAGCCCAAAACAGTTTTCTTCTGAACATCCCCTTCCTTTGTAATACATAAATACAATCTTCTGGGGCTCTGTAATTATCCAAAATGAGCTTTACTCTTGCAAATTATTTCAGCACCCCTATGATTTATCTGTCGTAAACACACTTTATAATATTTATATTCCTATTAGAATCTCCACTAATAATGACCTGACAGTACATAAATATTTACATGATAGTACATGGACAAATGCTTGATACCCTCATATGAGTTACGTTTCTTGTTCTCCCTATCACATTTTGGAAAAAAACTAAACCTTGGCAGTTTGCCATGTTCACAAAAATACTTTTGAAACTGGCTTAGAACATTAACAGAGCTTCACATTTGCCACACTTTTCTTTAAAAGAATGGCATTCCTTCATACTTATGCAGTCTGGGTTATTGCTTCTTCACATTATGCATCATTACTCTGAGTAGGTGTCTTATCAGCAGCTCCAGTTGTTGTGGAGACGATTGGAATTAAGCACTGGAAGCTTTTTATTTATCTTACATGCTTTATTCCTACAAGATTTTCAGCGTATAAGCTTCTTTGTTCAGCTCAGAATTGGATACATTGCCAGGCATTGTAAAATTTACATCTTTCTTTTTTTGTATTTGTTCCTAAATTGGATTGAAAACAAAGTATATCTTTAATTAAAGCTCTGCTTAACAATAGACAATTTTTCCATGCAGTGGAATTTCTGATCAGTTGTGAGGATTTTGCAAAGGCCTAATAGATGACATTCACCACTAAGTGGCAAGTAGAACCGCAATATACTTACCTGTGATAAGTGTCTGACTGATAATAGTCACACAAAGAAAACTATAATAATGCTGTTGAAATACTGTCTTAGCCAAAAAAAAGCCATAGAATTTAAAGTGAAGGTTACTTTAAAGTGCGTATGATATGTGATAACTTACAAGTTCAAAGGATAATTGTTGAGGTTTAATGAAGAAAAAGGAAAGAAAAAGAAGACAGTGATGG
Organism: Pterocles orientalis; assembly: GCA_011057875.1. Classification (NCBI taxonomy): domain Eukaryota; kingdom Metazoa; phylum Chordata; class Aves; order Pterocliformes; family Pteroclidae; genus Pterocles; species Pterocles orientalis. The sequence goes on along the minus strand of WKFP01013330.1, from coordinate 102,275 downwards.
ATGGATGGATGGATGGATGGATGGATGGATGGATGTGGATGGATGGATGGGGTTTAGTTTAGGAGCACAGAATTAAAATAAATGTCAACCTTTCTATCAAGGTTGATTCTATGCTACTTACACTGTAGATGACTTTTAAGAAATATTAGTTTTTTATCTTAAATAAGTAGGTTTTGAACAAAAGGAATCACTTACAGTTGTAAGGTTGTGTGATTTAGTATGCTACATGTTTAGCTTTACTTATGTAGTGGGTAGCTGGGTTTGCTGAAGCCTGAGGCCGCAAACCATAGATTTCCACTTGGGTATATTTTTCCTTTTAATAGCTGGTACAGTGTGCTGTGTTTTGGGGTTTTTTTAAGTGTGAGAATAATGAAGATATCACACTGAAGTTGTGGTTATGGCTAAATACTATGGCTAAGCATTTATCCTAAGTCTGGAACTTTTGTACTTTCTTATATTCTGCTGGAAAAAAAAAAAAGCCAGACTAGAAGGTACGGAGGCTTCAATGCTACAACTGTCAACAGCAGGTGCAACTCTTCAAGAACAATTGACGACCGCCTAGAGAAAGAATCCAGTGAGGTGTTAAAAAGTTCCAAACCAAGAATCATAATTGGACCAAAAGTCCCATGAAGGGTCAGGTGAATAGCCTGTAGGGTGTAATTACCCAGGGATTTCTTGGCTCGGGGTCCCTCTCTGGAGGCACCCAGCTCAAGCTGGCCCTCAAAAAACAAAAGAAAAACAAAAATCCAGCTAAACTTAATGATTAGATGCATGCATTTTTGGAAAAGAATTAAAATGTCTTTTAAAAGCAGTTCAATAGATGTTCCCATTTCGAAGACTCACTGAGGTATTTTTTTCCTTCCTTTCTTCAATATTTGTCAGAAGATGTCTGTAGTTCAAATACGAATTTGCAGTTGCATGATTAAACTGAAGATACTTATCGTTTGAAGTAATTCCCAACAATATTGTACTTATTCTAGAGGTGATAACATATGAGAAAAGCATAGATACTTCCCCATCCCCATTGAACAAAGGACCAATGATTATAGTTTTCAGGAGGGCTGTCAGGAACATCTCAAGTGTCTGTACAACATACTTCGTTTTTAACGTTTATATGATAGTAAGCTAGTGGATCTGGTTTGAAGAGCTGAGCAATAGGCTCTCCCTGTTTGGGACAAGACTGAAAGTGGAATCATAGAATCATAGAATCATAGAATGATTAGGGTTGGAAGGGACCTTAAAGATCATCAAGTTCCAACCCCCCTGCCATGGGCAGGGACACCTCCACTAGCCCAGGTTGCCCAAAGCCACATCCAGCCTGGCCTTGAACACTTCCAGGGATGGGGCATCCACAACTTCCCTGGGCAACCTGTGCCAGTGTCTCACCACCCTCATAGTGAAAAATTTCTTCCTAATGTCTAACCTAAATTTACCCTCTTTTAGCTTACACCCATTACCCCTTGTCCTCTCACTACACTCCCCATCTCTCCTGTAGGCCCCCTTCAGGTACTGGAAGGCTGCTATCAAGTCCCCTCGGAGCCTTCTCTTCTCCAGGCTGAACAACCCCAACTCTCTCAGCCTGTCCTCATAGGGGAGGTTCTCCAGCCCTCTGATTAATTTTGTGGTTCTCCTCTGGACTCTCTCCAACAGGTCCATGTCTTTTTTATGTTGGGGGCCCCACATCTGAACACAGTACTACAGGTGGGGTCTCACGAGAGCAGAGTAGAGGGGGAGGATCACGTCCTTTGACCTGCTGCTAATGCTTCTTTTGATGCAGCCCAGCACACGGTTGCAGGAAGATCAACCATGATTCCCTGCTGGGGTCAAGGAGAGAATATGAAAGAAGTTACCCAACCAAGTATTGCTACAAGTTGGCTAATTTCTAGGTGCACTGAGTTATATTGCTGTACCTGTGACAGAAAATGTCCCCTGCAGATGATTCAGTTTCCTACAAAGGCTATTCCTATTGCTGAGTCATTCACATGCTAAAATGCAAAATAATGGGCAAAAAAAGAAAGATGCTGAAATAAAATCTTCCACAAAAGGGAATGAGTTGATGCAGAAGCCAGTGATAACAAAGTACATTCTATTGAATGAAAAAAGTGCAAGATAATTTTTGGAGTATCGAGTGTTTTTCTGGCCTGTAACACAATCTTTTCAGCTGGGTTATATTGAAAGTTGGTGCAGATGCTCCAGTGAAAATGAACATTATCGTGCTGCTGTATCAAATGGATAGACTGCTAAACAGAGACGTTGTCCCACTTAAGGACAGGTCAGTGTCCTGTACACTGGGCTGCAGAGACATCACTGCAAGACTGAGGGACAAGACATCTCTCTTTCACTATTTCTGTGTAGATTTCATGTATTTTACTTTTTCATCTGTGCTTTAACAAAAAAATTAAAGAATGTCAACTTTATGTAAGTAAAATGAGCTAAGATGTGTGAAATAAGGAAAAAACATAGCTTTACTACAGCTTTTCAGTCCAGAAAAGCCCCAGAAGTATTATACAGCAAAGCAATAACATAACTTGGGAAATTAATTTTCACTTAGCCACAATGCAAACAAAATCAAACATACCTCCAAAAATCAGAAATAATTTCTAAACAAGCACAAAATCTCTAATGTTATTTACAGGATTTTAGATCATTGAAATATGTATATGCTGCTTCTGCAACTACTATTGTATCACTTTTGCAATATTATCTTTTTTAAAAAAGATTCAGGGTGTTTGTCTCTTCCTCAAAACTCTCCTTTTTTCATCCATCTATTCTGCTGTATTTAATATAATTCAAAATACAGAAAAAGACATTTACAGAATGCTAACAGGTATGGTGCTGTTTAAGTTTCACATTCTGTTCGGACAAAACAACTTGTCTTTCTAGCAAGTATATTTTCAGGTAGGTATTGCAGAAGTACCTAAGCAATCAAGGTCTAGGAAACAGATAAGAATAAGAACGCAAATATTAGATTAGACTCACAGTTCATCTAGTCCTATATCTTTTCTCCTGCAATGGCTTACATCAAAGTAAAAAACTCATACAGTAGACGGATGTCATATAGTCTACTCCACTAATATCTCCTTGAATTTCAAATAGCTACAGATTGTTTTAAACCCTGAAAAAGGATGGCCACCAATCTCATACGGATACACAAAACCAAACAAAAATACCCCCACTTTTGTTTTTTTCTCTGATGGGGCTTTTTATTGGTCAAATGCAGGGAGAAAAGATGTTGGACTACATTATAGATAAATCAAATGCCAAACGTAATATCTGAAACAGAATATTTTTAGACTGTATGACAGAAAAAAAAAAAATGACTCTAAGATGGGTAATCTTCTATTTCACTAAATGTGCTCCCTGACTGAGACCTTGTATGCCAAGCTTCAGCCTGAAGCAAATTGTTATAGCCAAGCTATTAACTTCTAAAAATAGGGGGAGGTAACAGACACATTAAGCAACATAGTATTGGGCACAACCACAGTCCAGGGGAGTATGAAAATACTCCTTTATTTTTCCTTCTTCACCTCCTCACATTAGTGCAGCTTGTGGCACTGAACTGTGTCTGTGTCAAATGTGTTTTGTTTTGCTAATTTCCTTCTAAACAGCAGTTTATGATGCTGATATTTAATCTCTCTCTACCTCTCTCTCTTGTTTTTAAAGAAACTTAATAGCAGCCAAACACTTCAGGTCAGGCTCTTGTCATTTGTGACTCAGTACTTAAAAAAGGTGTTACTTGCTAGGAGAGAAAAGAGACGGACTGGAGTATTGCGAGGGTGATCTGAAATTAAAATACTTTGCAAAAGGAGGCTTTTGCATTTTCACTTTAGAGAAACAGAATAGTAGAGTGAACATTTTGTAACAAAATGTGCAGCAATGATTTACTTTTGTCATGAACCGTGCATTCTCTGTGTTTTATTGCAGTGTACAACATTTCCCATCATCTGCTATTTATCTTATGTTCAGCACTGTAAAACCAAAGAAGCACTGACTCACAAGTCAGCAGGTTGGGTGCACCTCTTCAGAGGCATTCCATGCTTTTTGCCAAACCACTTAGCACATCTGTAGCCTTCACTAAATCATTTTTTAAAGTAATATCAGTAATAAGAGTCAGAAAGCCTTGAAAGGTGTGTGTGGCATGTGTTCTGCAAACAGGCTCTCAACAAACTCCCCAGACCTAGGAACAACAGTAAAAATCATCTCAAAGGAGCAGTAGAGAGTGGAGAAAATGGATCTTGGTATAGAGGACATGCTATTTATGGAGGTCAATCTGCATCAGTGACATAACATTTCAGGGCTATTCAGCTATAAACACATTCTCACGAGTCGCGCAGGATTTTAAGGAAGAGATCAAAAGATGGGCACACAATATGAGTGTGTATGAGTGCTTCTATCCCAAACCCTAACAGATTGCTTTTCTACTCTGCCCACAGTAGGGTATGTTGCAATCAGGGCGAAGGCAAACTGGAAAACAGGCTTTAGTGCTTCAGAAGAACTAGCTAAATCAGTACACTGGTGTCCCAGAAAACACATTTGAAATGCAGGAATTTTCAGAAGTGTCAAGGAGATTTAGAAGCTCAGATTTAGTGCCCATGCTCCTGAGCTACCTGGATAGTCCAAAAGTCTCTCCAAGTATTCCCGCTGGGCAGAGTCCTAATTCTGCAAACATTTCACTGCAGGTAGATACCTGTCTGGAAACAGACAACCTGTTAAGTTAAAGACTCTTGGAGTGTCTATGGTACAGGAGATTTGCCATTATGCACAAGCCTGAAGAACTAGATAATTCAGAATTGCTTAGATCAATAGGTGACTTCTTAGAGTATTTTGCTTGCTTGTGGGGACAAGAGGTTAGATTTTCAGAGCTTAAATGCCTAACTCTATTTGAATGCCACTTCTAAACCTATCTCAATCCCTTTGGTAACACTGATTATTTGACAAGAAGAGTAATCACTTGTCATGCCAGACTCTCTCATGTGTTTTTTCAGAAATATTATTGGCTTCTGAAACAGCATTTTCTGGACATTTTCTAGCTTATAAAAGTGCTTTTCTCCAATTGCTACCATACTATGCTTCCAATCATTTGATTGTCTCAGCAAGACTGTCTCGTTCGCTTGCCCAGGAGCAGAATGCCACGTAGACACAGACCAGAAACAGCATGTGACAGCTGTAAAACATCTTCTCTTAATTTCTTCCAATGTAGTGTAGACAATACCCAGAACAGTCCTAAAATTTTCCATTCAATCTTAAGAATATGAATGTTTATCTGTCTCCAGACCCTTTCTCTTTTTAGTCCCTGTTAGCACCAGGAAGTTCCAGGGAATCTAATAACGGAAAATCACTTCTTGTATGTATCACGGAATTTGCAGAGTTTATAAAAATATTTGTGATTTCCTATTTGAAGGGATATTCTCCAGAGCTTGAAATACTCAACTGTAGGTCTTGGTACTGGATTTGAGTAAACATGCAGTTGTCCATGTTTCAAAAATTTTATATTCTAGGGAAAAAGCCATCTGACTTTCTACAGTTTCAAATATTGGAATTACTTTGATTGCTTTAGCATTTTATGAGCACTTTGTGCAGAGCTGCCTCTTGCCTGTTAGTCCCGTGAGGTCCAAAAAACAAAGCAGATGCAAGAAAGCAACTAAGTATTTTGATGAGTCAAACACTAAGATACCACATCTGCCTCATGATCTGGAATGTGATAAATACGAGATAAGAGACATGGAGTCCACAAAATAACGCTAAAGACAAAATGTTGCAAAAAAAAGAATAAACATGAGAAAAACGTCCAGAAATGCCAGAGGGACACTGAAAAACAAATGAGAAAGGAAAATGGAGAAACTAGAGAATCCAAGGAATTATAATGTAAAAGAAAAATTCAGTTGATTTTTAGATAACTTATAACTTTAACATCTTCATGCAAATTAGACAACATGCTCCAAATTCACCAGTGACATGGTTCCACAGGGCCAATTTTAACAGACAGGTGTAAATCAGTTCAGTTAAGTGGAAGTAATAGATACAACCGAGGTAATTTACTAAGTCAAAATATAAGTACAGAATGTGTTTTGATAATAAAAAATTATAATTGGTAGGCATTTGCTAAGGAGGGATGGGTAGGTTAAAATAAAATTTAAAAAAAACCCCCAAAACCGTGAACCACTTTGTAGATACATTTTCGAAGAGGATGGAACTTCCTGGTATGTGCACACAAGAGAGCACTCTGTCTTTGTGGGGCACAAGCATTCACCTGAGATACCATGTTAGTATTCAGAACACTGGTAGTAGTTACTGCAGACAGAATTGATGTCATGTCCTTTTCCTCCTTGCCTCCACTCATGCGGCAGTGGCCAAGAAGTTACAGGAGAGCTCTATTTCTGTGTTGTTGTTGTTCATGATCATGACAATAAAAAAGTTCACTTCCTGCCAGCTGATTCTACTCTGTAAAAGCGACAGTAAAGATTTGTTTAAGGGAAGAAGAAACACTCTGAAGAGAATCCAGGAGTAATACAATTGTGAGAGAAATAAAAGACCTTTGAGACAAGAATTTCCTTCTGTTGGTTTGAAGAGGAAACAGTATTACTATAAACACTTCACTTGGATGAAGAGATGACAAACTCAGAATATTTCAGCTTCACCTGCAGCTGAACAGCCAGTATTAACAGTGATTTTACTGTACAGGACAGTAATGACTGTTATTTCAGGTCCTCAGGTCGTCCCACTACCACTAAGCTACCACTCCTCACTGTATCCTGCCTCTTTTTAGACATAGTCTATGACTCTTCAAAACCTTGTGGCTTGTACCACCATTTACGTTTCTATAAACTGAGTGCTGCGCATGCAAAAAATACGCCCAGACTAGCCTGACAAGATATACTTTTTTTTTACACTGTCATTACCTACATGGAAAAGACATCAGGCAAGTAGAACCATCTCCATGTCACTGAGTAACTGCCTTCAGTGAATCAAAGTTATGGGAGATGGATCCCTTAAGTCAATTTGTAAACTGATACTGGTGCACAAAGCAGTAGCTCAAGTATGAAATGAGCATGCTTCCCATTTGGAAGGTACACAAGCGCTTTAGGACCAATAGGGGCTGCCTTTCCCTTCCCAGACAGTTGGCAGCCTTGATCAGGTGAGGCTTTCAAAAAGTAACTTCGGAGCACAAGCACCACTGAAAGTCAATTAAACCTGACATTTTAGACATTTTTAAAAATCCCAACCCTCTGAGATAAGTTCATACAGAAACCTGGGTGTCTGTGACTTAATGTTTCTAAACAGATTGCCTAGAAGTTGCCAACGCTCATATTCCACTCTCAGATACTATCTTGTGTTGGAAGTGCCTCATATCCCTATGATACCTACATTTCTGATATACAGTCTCCCAGTCAACTATGTGGGTAGGTAGGTGTTGTCTTAGGTATTCAACCAAAACCTGATCTTGCTGAGTGGCTCAGAGTCCTGGGTCTCCCCTACATTCGGAAAGACTTCTCATGAGTCCCTTGGGGGAACAGTTTGATAGTCTATTGAATCTAGTTAAACACTGGGCAAAAAAGAGAAAGAGAAAAGAAGTGGCTCATTGTTGGCTTGGTGGTTCAAACTCTCACTTGCATTCAACTCTCAGAGGTTGGCCCCATCTCTGTTTTCAGCTTCTCTGAGCAACTATCCTGCTCAAGCAGCTGACTACTGCATATTTATTTTGTAAGATTATCTCTCATCTTGTCATTGCAGGCAGAAAATTCTTGTGGATTTGCAGCAATGGGAAGGGTGCAGTTTACTTTTTGAAAGAATCTATCAAAATCGTGGACCTATGGCTCCATACTTAGCTATTGTAAACGTGTGTCTACTTTTCAGAAATAAATACAGAGAATTTCTAAAGAGCTCCCATTTTGTTATTTCTGATTGACAATTTTGCTCTCAAAGCAAAAGACCGTATTTCAGTGTATCAGAGAATTGTATTTCAACACTTGGCCAAACCCAACAATCTGTTGCAGAAGAGAGTCCTAACCTCTCCGAATAGCATGGTGGGGTGAGCATGGCCAACTCCCTCACTTTGAGTTTAAACAACAAGCAAGTAGAACCACTATAACATTCCTGCCCCAAGGAAAAACTTAAAAGAAAATCCAGTCAGGTGTACAATGTAAGGGTTTAATCTCAATGTAAGTGATACAGACGGCGTTTCAAGATTGACATTGCCTAGCCAGAAGGTGGATTTCTCTGGGCAGCAAATCTTTACCACGTGTCTCTCCCCCAACCAGCCTCAACAGAGAATGGCATTATGATCACCAGTCTGCACTTCTTTTGCTAATGCATTCAGACTAAAATCTGAATTCTTTGTTTTCTCTGATCAAAATTACAAAAAAAAAAAAATCCCCCCCAAAACCCCAGTTGCTACTGTTATTTCTGTTAGGGTTAATAGTATTGCACTATACGCTGTTATTCTAATTTACAGAGGTTAGAGAAAAAAATTTCATCATGTTAACAAGCATCTAATTCAGTAAGGAAATTTATCTCATTAGAACTGCATTTAAAGATTTAGTGAAGCTATTAGTGATTATTTTTCTGGCACCCATAAAAATATCTTTTTCAGTGAAAAAAATCAACCAAAGTTATATAGTTGTAATTATCATCTCCTTCAGCATAAGAGCACAAAAAGATGGAAACGTAACACTAAATGTAATAAAAAAGCAACAGTGTTCAGATAATATTGCAGAAGAAATCAAATATTGTGAAGCATGGAATTACACACCAGAAATCTCATATAAATTTAAATGAAAATTCAAATGGGAGGCCTTTTAATCTAATGAAAACATATGAATTTGCAAAGGACAATGTCTCTCATTTAAGCTATCAAATTTGATAAAATGCTCTCAAAAAGGTTTAGGTCTAATAATATTTTCAAAAAATAACAGTTGACAGAGAAATGTAATAATCTTCTTGAAGAGAAGCAACTGAAAAAATTAATTAAACCAGGATCCTACAGCAGAGAAAATGAGGCTGATATGTGCCTTGTTTACCAGAGTAGAAACACATTTAACAAAGTAGCTGTTGAAACATCAAAGTTGTTTTATCAGTATTATTTCATCAGTATATCAAATGTTCAGATGACTGCTTCTTGAAATATCCTTTCTTCATGACTTGTCAAGTTTGACTATCTACAAATAAATAATCCAACACACACCTATAAACTAACGTAACACTAAACAATGACTTCGCTCAGATATACTTCTTTCAGTAACAAATATTCATAATAGTTAATTAATTAATTAGTCCTTGTTTGGTAAATGATCTGACATTATTTGTCCTGTTAATAGCAATGATAAATGAAATGCTTTATGCTTGCATAGTTCTATATATTTGGATCCTAGTGTTATTTCTTAAGGCTTTCTGGCAAGCTTAAAAAACTGTTTCTGATTTACTACTCTTTTCTAAGCATGTCTTAATAAAATGAATGCAATAAGTCATGCCTGATGATACTATAATGCTATTCATCATGTTTTTTAAATAAGTTTGTATTATTTGCTTATAATGGATAAAAATTATTTGAAGAAGTGAAGTGAAAAGTTCCATATACAAATTGCATTGATTATGTGGCTAACTCCCTTACTCTTAAAAAAAAAAGTGAAAATAGAGTTTTCCTTAGATAAAAAGAAAACAGTGTTCCCTCTTAGCATTGTGATGTACTAGCTGAATTGAGATTTTAGCACATATTTTATACTAACTACACTGTTTCTCAAAATGATTAAATGTATGTTGTTTTTTCCCAACCTGGCATTATTTTTAAAATGTGCAAGGAATGTTTGGTTTTACAACCACATTTGAAGCATGGGCATTATCCACTTTTGTTCTCTAAACCATCTTAGAGGCAATTTTGACTTCAAGCAGACTTCTGATACAATTAGCTATATAAGTTTTAAATATCAAAGAATATTCCAGACTTATTCTGTTTGAATTATACGCCAGGTCTTGAAGAAAGTTTTAAAGGACTTAGCTCATTGGAAGTCATTATGCTTTTCATGGACAGTCAGAACAAATGTAATTAAAATGAATATCTCAGTGAGATTCAATTATTTATCACAGGTTTTGCTTATAATGATACCACTTTCCTTTTTTACATCCTGACAAAAATTTGTATGAAATAATAGTTATTCACAAGCGAGTATTATTTGACTTAAGCAAAGAAAAAGATTTTCCTTTGCCTCACAGGTTTTTTTTTCTTTTGCTGCACTTTCTAAAGAGGGATTCAGTTTCTGTTTTGAAAGGGGTTTTTCAGAATTAGGTTTCCAGAAGGGGATAGTAGATGTGAGTAATTTGAAATTAACTCTTTCTTCCTAATTCCTGTATCTGAACACACATAGCTCAAGTCTACAAAATTAATATTAACTTCAGGACTACAGGAAAAGCATATCCCATGAGCTCTGAGTATGCTATTATGAAACGAGGTACATGTGTTGTCCAGGTCTAAATTAACGGAAAATGCTTCCTCGCATTCACCCTACAAATTACTTACTACCGACAATTAAGCAAAATTTCAGTATTTTTATAAGCAGTGTTGTCGTGGTCAAACCAAGACAAGTATTCTTATAGGATTTTATCTGCTTTCAAAAGCAAGATACATTTTTTAATGTCCATTTTCTGACATTTTATTAAATGTCAAGAAGATATCCAAGCTAGTCCTGTTCATCAAATAATGAAAACAGCCCATTCTTCTTAGCAAACCACAGCAGTCTGACTCGAAAGTTCCAATCTGTACAGTTTGGTGCACTTTTCAACAACCCAAAAAAACCATTAAGACACATATGCAACTGTGTGAACAAAAATTTCTGCAATCATTATATCTAGAGACTGTGTTAATGGAAGAAAACCTAAGTTTGGGAAAAGTTACATATTTTTATGCTCAGTCTGCCCTTTAGCATCCTTATAGCAATTGTTTCAGCTGCAAATCTACACTTCTTACTGCTGTCTTCCCTTCTTTTCATCAAAATTGAGATCCTTAAGTTATTAACACACCTGCTCACACATGCACATATCTGTCAGTGAGGTGATGTACTGCCTCTCTGGTTCTGGTGGTGACCCTAACTATCCTAGCTCAGCCCAGACTAGTTATCCTTACTGCTTTCTGCGAGGTACAACATCATTTTCCCTCCCATGTGGTGACATTCAAGCAACATTTCAAAGCTTTTGTATATACAAAATCCTTGTATGACAGATTGTATAACTGCTTAATATGTCTGCTCAACATTCACTGTATTTCCTGTTCTTCAAGAGAAATGTGACCGAGCAATGAAAGTGAAAACTACCACTTGACATTTTCTGCATCCACAGCACCACTCTGGGTGGGGGACAGTGCTGTTTCCCAGAGGAGATGCAGGGGCAGGAGTAGGCACAGGGACCCTGTGAGCCACCAGCAGGAGTAAGGATCAGAAAGGTATTAAGAAGACCTGGGAGTGGACATGCAACCAGATTTAGGGGTGACAGAAACAAAGTAATATTGGGCATTCTGTAGATTTTGTTGTAAACCAGAAGCTGCATTAAAGATAAACCTTAAGGAAATAATCTATCCTGTGAGGACAAGGGTGGGAGAGGAGTTTTGTTTGCAATTTATGTTTTAATTTGTCAGATATAACAGATATGACTTATGCTATTAGTTACCTGTCCTGGGTCCAGCTGGGATAGGGTTAATTCCTCACAGAAGCTGGGAGGTGGGCATAGCCAAAGGGATATTCAATACCATGCTGACGTCATGCCCGGGATATAGGGGGAAGGTAGCCGGAGACAGCCCCTCTCTTTTTGTGAAGCCCTCGGTGGAGAGATACTAATTGTATCAGTGTTTCCATTGTATTCTATACCTTGTCTTATTGTTATATTCTCTTTTCTTTTGCTTTCCTTGTGTGGTGTTATTAAAAATCCATCGTTATCTCAACTCGCGAGGTTCCACTTTTTTTCTTATCCTTCCCCATCTTACCGGGGGGGCTGGGGAGGGGGGTTGCAACCACGTGGTGGTGATCCTGACCCAAGACATTACCTCATGCCAGTTTGTGTTTTAATAAAACCTAGCTTTACAGAAACAAAGTACTTTTAATTTGATGAATGCTGTATGGGTAGGGCTGAGGCCATGGCACGTGAAAGCTTCATCCAGCTTAGACTCCTTACACCAGCCACAATTTCCCCTGTTCTCTGCCATACATGTCTCCAGGTTTTTATACACAAACATTCTTCTATAATTTTTTCCCGTATAAAATCTCTGGGAAAACTGACCATTGGAGAACACAGTAGAAATCAGGCATGTCCTGAATATCGTGTTGTTAAACAAAAATTTTAGAGGACAAACACGCACACACAGAGAAAAGACTGACAGCCAGGTGCTTTGTGTGGTGGATACCTCTATACTCCAGTGGAGTTATTCTAAATCAGTGTGGATGTGCGTCTATTCACATTTAGCCTGAGAGTTAAATTTAGCAGTATAGACATAGTCATTAAATCTCAGAGATCAGGCAGGGGTCTTTTGGAGAATTAGACAACTACTGCTGAGCAGCCTAAATTTTTTTCTTATAAGCAGCCAAATGTGATTGATTTCATTTCAAGGGAGATTCCTGTTTTAACATGTAAAATTTCTATTTTCAACATTTCATTCTCAAAAATTAAACTGAATATTTGGCATTTCTTATGAAACAGAAATTTATAAATGGACTTAGGAAAAAAGGCTTTTTACTGAGAAATTAAAATTTCCTTTATTTCTATTCACTTTTAAGTACTTTATCCTCTGAATATTATTCTGTTATATGTCAAGAGATGCATGACGCAATACAGTACACATTATGCTATATTACGTCCTTTGTATTCTACTTTTCAGTTTTAAAATGTTAGAATAAATGTGACCTAGGATGTATGGAAACATCCCAATTTCTAGATGAGTACCTTCTTTTCATGATGAGAATTTTTGGCTCCAAAGGCCATAGAAATGAACAGAAGTCTTCCAGTTCATGTTGTGAGGCCTTGAACAAGCTAGAAAAGAGCAGTGCTTCGCAAAACCAACCTTGGCTCAGAGAGACTAATCTCTCCCAAGACTCCCACTACAGCTGATGGAGAGACAGAAGCATCTCTACACGAAATTCAGAAGAGGATTCTAGAATTCTCAGAAGAGGAATCCTGAATCTAATTTTAGATTTTGCTTTGCCGTCAGGAGGAACCTCTCTCTCCCTATAGATCATGTTGAACCTGGGGAGATTAGCTGCTGGAGACAGTGAGTAGTCTTTATGTTTACACTCCAAAGGTCAAACTTTTCCACCATAATTGGATGTAAACTGGTCTAAAGTGTAAATTCGGTGGAAATGTAGGTATCTGTAGCAGTTGTCTTGATCTATCTTTACTTATAATTTTTTATAATTTGAAATATTAAGTATTGTTATTGTTTAGACCCCAGTCAGAAGTGATAAACAATAAATAAAATAATATAAATACATTAAAATGTATTTTATAGTAATATCATATATGCACACATATATGCATACTTTGAATTTCCTGGGAAAAAAGACATTTTAACAATTTTTTCTTGTGAATAATTATTTTATGACTTCTGTTTTTCTGTAATTAAAATGATTTAAAAAGAAATTTTGTCTTCATCAAGGCAGGATTTACTGGGAAGTTTCAATACAAAGAAAAGATAGTCCAAGAAGTTCTGCTTTTAGATAATTTCTACTTCTGTTTATTTCATTCTCTGCATGAGACTGGGACATTTAATGAACATTGACAGCACTGCAACAGTAACAACTACACCCAGCAACCTCCACAAAAGAAACCCTAGTTCTGGAAATTAATTTCTTACAAGGTGACAACTCCATTTTCTTTTCACTTCAGCGGATGAAAAACTCACTGCTTGGTTTTGGGTGCATGCAACAGACAGTACCATGAATATTCTGTCACAACTGCGTTCCCAGTGCTCTGTGCCGATGACAAAGCAAAAAGAAGCCAATATGGTTGTCCCTATAAATCATCTAGGCTCATTTGATCCAACCTTGTTCCACAGAGTGCATTTTCTAGAGCTAATGTCTCAAGTGATGGGGCTATCACAATTGCTCCTTGACCTTACCCACAGGTAGATATGAAGCATTCATTCATGTGTAAGCCACATTTTCTTTTAATTTAACTGCTGTGGTGGGTTGACCTTGGCCAGCTGCTGGATGCCTACCCAGCTGCTCTCTCCTTATTGTTCCTTAACGGGACAGGGCAGAAAATAAGATGAACATGCTCATGGGTCTAGATAAAGGCAGGGACATCGCTCACCAGTTACTGTCACAGGCAAAACAGAATTGACATGTGGAACCTTAATTTATTGCTAATTAAAATAGAGTGAGATGGTGAAAAGCAAAGACAAAAGCTAAAACATTTTCCCTCCACTTCCTTTCTCCCAGGGTCCACTTTACTCCTTCATCCCCTGCTCCTCCAGCTCCTCTCCTCCAGTGCAGCACAGAGGGATGGGGCATGACGAGTCATGGTCAGCCCTTTGCTGACCTCTCCGCCCCTTCTTTCTCCTCACATTTTTCCCTCTTCCTGCATGTGCTCTTCAAAGGCTGCAATTCCTTCACAGCACATTCACTTGCCCTGGCATAGGGTCCTCCCTGGGCTGCAGGTGTATCTCTGCTCCCCCGTCATCCCCCATGGCTGCAGGGGCACAGCTGCCTCACCATGGGCTGCATCACGGGCTGCAGGGGATCTCTGCTCTGGCGCCTGGAGCACCTCCTCCCTCTCCACCTTTTCTCACCTTGGGAACAGTCTACAAGACTGTTCTCACTCATCACTGCCTCTTCACCATTTTACCACCACCATCTTGCCTGCAGGGCTCAGCCGTGCCCTGTGGTGGGTGGGTTAGAGCCGGCTGGAACCGGCTGTGTCCGGCAAGGGGCAGCCCCGGCCTCTCCTCACAGAGGCCGCCCTGCAGCCCCCGCTGCCAGCGCCTGGGCACCTGCACCCAGTACAACTGGATGCCTTACAAGAATACAAAAAAAGTCTTCATTTCCTTAGTGTCAGATCTTGACCCTGCAATCACCCATGATAAAGCTTTGGTACTCTTTCTACCAGTAACATTTTGGTTTGCTTCATCAAGAAAAACTTATTCAGTGCTTTTAAACTTCCCTTGTAAAGGGGGAACTTATAAACTTCCTTCTTTATAAAATTCCCTTCCCTGTTCTTCCAACACCCTCATTGTTATTGCAACTGTGACTGAAAGAATGGAAATCCTTGAACTTCCAACTAGATATATTACTGTTTATCTTTACTATCTTTTGTTTACAATTCCTTGGTTCTCAGCCTACAACAAATCATTTATATTGATCTGAATTTGTTAAGTAACATGCCATGACATTTTTATTTTAGTTCTTTATTAAAATCCTGTTATATCACATTTCATCTTTTGAGCAATTTTGTCCAAAATCTTCTGTCTTCTAACAAAGTACATCCTTTGTATTTCAAGGATACTCATTACCCTAGACTTCAGTTAGCTTTTTTGATTTTGACATTTCAGAGTTCTATCAGAAGTTTCATTTTAAAAAACAGTAATTCCAAAGTAAATGGTTAGTTTTATGACAGTAGTAGTGGAAACCTTGGACACCAAAACCGGTAACATTTGAGGAAAGGGTTGGTGAGAACAGCCAAGAGAGAAAGCATTAATAGAAAGAAAAATCATCAAGATTGAAAGGAAGAAGAATAAAATTACTGAACACTTCCTTGATTGAGCTAAAGAATAGGTCATCAGTGACTTTAGTCAACAAACTGTGTGAGAATGAAATCCATTTGGAAAAGATTAAGAAGAAAGTTGAAGGAAAGGGCTAGGTTATTCATGTTTTGCACACAACTAATTTCCCAGGATAATGCAAATCCATCCTAGGCAGATAAATAGTATCACATAAAATAAAATAAAAAATACTTTTTACATTATGAATGTGCCTAAGGACTGTTAAAGCAAAGCAGATGACAGAAATCAATGAGGCTGTATTTGACTATGTTTAAAAATGCATATCAGAACTGGTGGTTGTCTTGTCTTTCAGTTAAATAACTCTACAGTGAATGTTCTTATGTTACTTGAAAGAAATGAACAATAGTGATCATTGATAGAAAAATGGATTGAGAACAGTACAGTTACAAGTCATTCTTTGTACCTCTCAGAGTACCTAATCTGGGAAAATATATCATAGGTGCTCAAGTAGGGATTTCAGAGACAGATTTAAGGACTACAACACATAGGAAGCACTTTACCTTTAATGAACACACACATCATTAACAACCTGTCATGTAACAGATGTAGAGCACACAACGAATACTTAGAGGCACTATTCCAAGGAGAAAAAGTCACTACATTTTTGTCCTTTTGATATAGAGCTCTAATTAGAAACCCTACATCCATTTTGTGTGATAAATGCTTCATTATGACTGTATCTGTTCTAGGAGCAGTGATCAAACTTTTGTAGGTATCATTCTGTGTCTGTTAATGTTCTACATGTAAAAATTAAGAAAAAAGCCTGTTTTTTTACAGTTTAAACTAAGATGTGAGTTAAAGGTGACCTGCAGTCTATTTTTAAGCCACTAAGTGTGGCTTTTATGTGCTGAATGTCCCAAATAACAAGGGTAATAGGAATAATCCTCACATAAAGGATTTAACATTCTTTGCATCTATGCAACACAGGTCCCTTGAAATCTGGAACAACATATTCATTATCTGATGCACCAGCTTTCCTGTACTCTGCAGTTTGACATCACACCTATGAAAGGAACCTCGGTTAAGCACAATGAAAGAATTTGGGCAAGTAAAGGAATTTTATACTGATGAAATTTAAGAGAGTCACATGGTTACTTCAGGGTCCAGAATTCATGTTTTACTGATTTAAAAAAAAAAAAAGTGTGATGAGGATTTTATATATTGTCTTGGGTCAGGACCACGACCACGTGGTCGCAACCCCTCTCCCCCCCCCCTCCTGGTAAGATGGGAAAGGGTAAGAAAAAATGGAAACTCGAGAGTTGAGATAACAATGGATTTTTAATAATACCACACAAGGAAAGCAAAAGAAAAGAGAATATAACAATAAGACAAGGTATAGAATACAATGGAAACACTGATACAATTAATATCTCACCACCGAGGGCTTCCCAAAAAAAACAGAGGCCGTCTCCGGCTACCTTCCCCCTATATTCCGGGCATGATGTCAGCATGGTATCGAATATCCCTTTGGCTATGCCCACCTCCCAGCTTCTGTGAGGAATTAACCCTATCCCAGCTGGACCCAGGACATATATTTATTTATACAATGCACCAAGCTTAAAAACACTGTAGAATTCAACTGAATAAAGTTTAGAAAGCTTCCTGCCTCTGTCATGTGTTCAGACGCTGAGTCATATTTCCTTGTGGCTGTAGCTAGGTTATCAGATGATCCAGACAGAACCTTCATGTCTAGTTGTTAATATTCTTTATTACAGTTCATATTTTTTTCTAATATACATGAACAGCTCTCAGGAGTTATAACCACTTCTATTTCACTACCATGACTGTTTCATATAGCCAGTGGCCTTTTATAAACACAGAAGAAGAAAGAAAAAAAAATTCATGAGAAATGTTTTGACAGTTGTCTTTTTAAAGAGAAGATAGCAGAAAAAAATAGTAACAACCGTATTATTACTTAGAAGAATTTTTTTGTGTTAATGGAAGTACAGCCTGGAAATGCTTACTCACCCTGAATAGAGCCTCTGGCATTTGAATTCTACAGTTTAAAGACACGTTTGGTGTAAGTTCATGAAAACCTTTGAGCAGTAACAGTTTACAGGCTCTTTACACAAAGTACAGCAATTTGATTTTCATACAGTTTGGCACTTTGTCTCATTACTCTTCCATCACTATGGAATTTACAGTGGCTGGCAAAAAAAGTTGCCTCATATAAGAAAAGCATGAAAACTATATAACATACATAATGCCATTCATTAAATGTATTGTAATAAACTAATATTCAAGCAGCCAGATGAAAGAAACAGTTCTGACAAAGACAGACAAACCTACAAATAAAAGAGAGAGCAATGACCAGTGTTGTCATGTCATAGTGACAAATTAACCTAAAACTGCATTAAGTAACTCAGTAGTTTCCAAGCTGATCCACTTCTGGGATCACAATTTTTCTTCTGTTGGCAAAATCTATATTTACAATTACTTTGCTGGAAGCAGAGGAATATGTGCTCTGGTCTTCCAGGAACTACTTACACACACTGCGGATAAATAGTACTTTAGGCACCCAAAGGAAGTGTTGACCATTGGAATGTAAAATCTCCTTGTATACTGAGACACTATATTTTAATGCCTATTTTTCTATAAGCCATAATAGAGTCATTCTTGATCTTCCATTTGGTAAGATAAATAATCTTAATATCAGGAGTTTTGCATTTTGCAGTGGTCTTCAACTGTGTTTAGTCAGTCCTGTGGTACTTCTCTGAATCCCCTCCCATTTATCTTCATGGCATTCTTTGGAAGGACATTTGAGAATTGTCTTACATAATAATAAGAAATTCCAGTGATAGTTTTACAGTGGTAGCCCAAGGGTTCTACTTCATGCCGTGAAGAATGAAGTCCCCTGTATTACAGAATGCCACTTCAGTTTTGTTAAATTTTCCTGAATTTTCTAGGTAGTTAAGGAGTCAGTCATCCAGTTTACAGCGTGATTTGGTGATCCGGTATTTGTAAATTGACTCTATCTGCATAACCACTGAGCAGCATATATTTGTAGACGTTATTCTTTCCCAATTTTATTCATATACACTGATTATCATTCTCTTTTTCCAAATTGTCCATAACTCAAGAAAACACAGAAAAGTGATACTCCCCTTACAATTTTCCCTAAATGATTCTTCCTAAAAGAAGCATAAATGTTGATTTTAACATTCCAGTCATGTTAATCATCCCCTCAGGTTTCTGTTATACCAACTGTGTTGTGTTTACGCTCATAAATAAGCAATTCCACTTCTGCTTGTTTATTACTCAAGCTCCTATCATTGGTGTATAGGCAATTAAAGATTAAAGAATTTCTTCTCTCTTCGTCCTTTGGTGTCTTGATTAAGTTTTTTTCTCAGCATCACGATTCTACGCTGAAAGTTCATGTGTTTCCTCTTTTCACCCTTCCCTTTCATTTGATGCCATCCTAACTACTGCAGTAGACTTCTTTGGTACTTTTCTCAGTGTTGTTTTCTAAGGAACATTAGAAGGTTCTAAGGACTTCTTAATGGCTATGTTGAAATTAATTCTCAAGACTGACTGGCATTTTATTGTCACAGTAACACCTTAGTAGAAATCCATAGCCAGTTAGCAACCTAGTATGCCATGCCTTTGTGTTTACTTTGAAGGAAGCAAATAACCTACTTCGGGATTGTTAATATTGTGCCACATTTCCTATCTTTTTCCTCAGAAAAAGTTCTGGTGCTACAGAACACTTTATAGTAACTAGGAATCCCCTTGAAGTTGTGTTATATATTAACTTTTAACTAGGGTGCTACTGGACTGTGCTAGGACAGACTGAATCAGATGTCACTTCCTATCAGTAGAGACACTGCTCAAATTCCTGTTGTAGCAAAGCAAAATAAATTGTGACATGGTGGTATGACTTCCTTTCACCAGTCTGTCAGGCTGCAAAATTTGCACAATTCTTAAAAACAATTATGTTCCATAGGTAGGTATTGTTAAGTCCATTATTTCACAATAAATTTTTATTTAAATGAATTTGTTACTTAGATTAACGTTTAGATGGTCAAAAAGATAATTCTGCTTAAGTAATGATGTGATTTTACTAGCAACAGTTTTACCACCATGAAAATCACAGAAATAGAAAACTTCCTAAGACATCTAAACAAATTTGAACAAACACAGACTGGTCACTATATTTTTCTGCAGGTAAACTTGGTTGATTTGATCATTCAAGCAGAGTTTACAACATACTTCTCTGGAGTATGCAAAGATCTTAATAAGCCTCGGTTATGTATTTCACAGTTAGCAGATATTATTAAGACTGACCCACACATCTTGATTCAACTTCTGTAAAAGTCAACAAAACGTCTTCTCTTGATAATGTTTCAGGGAGGAAAAGGTCCCTGTTAATGAGACTCTTGGGGACCTCTGACAGGATGTGGTGATTAACATTTTGCAACTGTCATAACTATGGGGTACAATTCTTGCTCCACGGAAATCAGTGAAAGATTTTGCTCCTGACTTCATACATGATCTCTGTCTTAAAAGGTGTGATTCATCTGCCCAACTAGAGATAAACATCATTTTCAGCGTGCTTTCATACTGCACATAATCACCTGTCACTCCAGAAGAGGGGCACTGAACTCCACTGGGTCCTGTGTCGTATTCATTCAGCCCCATGTGAATGTATGAGATAGAAAATATCTGAAATATCACTAAATGCCTGTGTTTAGGCCACCAAATTTTATCCAAAGCATTTATTAACTTGAGAGTGATATATATTTTTATATATGTATTTGCATTTTTAATAGAACTTAAGCATGAACTTGTCATTCAGCCAAACCTTCTTTTAAGTAGCAATGCCTTAGGAAAAAGAGGGAGTTGATGATGTGAAGGAGGACATCCTAGCAGGTCTAAATTTTATTTTCTTTTCCACAGGAATTAATGCATACTCTTTTTCCTAATTTTGATTACCAGATAAAATATTTTAATTTGTATTTATTTCCCTCTAAATCACCTTACTCTATTTTCCTCCCTTCTGTTAAACTTCATATCCTCTGTTTTCTTACTATAAGGAACAGACCTTAAAACTAGTCCTCTGTTAATCCGTTCTTTTTTATATATCATAAGGCAACTCAGAGTTAATTTCAATCAAATTTTAATCACATACAGAGGCCTTTGGCTATAGATGCAAAGTAAACTGTCAGAAGATCTTCCTTTAGAGTGAACCAATTTTATGCCTTCATGACAAATGACTGGCTATCTCTACTCAAACTGCCTCTAGGTAAGTGTATATATATAAAGAACAACAAAGTATCACGCAGGCATGAGAGTTCAAGTCCTAGAAGCTATATAGGCACATTAACATAGTGCTGCGACTCCTAGTTCTTATACTGTTGTCACATACTTCTCCCAATTATTATAAAATTTTCCAGTGAAATTCTTAAACATCTGAGACACTTTCCTTCAAACAACTATGTTCTTCCAATGGCATTTGGTAGAATGCAACCAACTTTTTACAGAAATATGGCTTTCCACTATCAATGTTATTTGACTCTCTTTAAGGGCCAGAGGGGTAGGAAAAAGAAATCAAACCTTTTTCTGGTCTTCCGTTTTTGGGGTTTTTTTTAAAGCAGAAAATATCAGAAGTTCTGAATTATCAGATAGTACGCTCCACTGATAACTAGTTTCCTTCAAATTAAATAGGGTGAAAATCAGCTATAAAACCCAGAATTTGAGTCTACAAATGTGTCTACATTTGGACTGTCTATGTTCCTAGTGTAGTTTATGGAGACCTATTCAACACAGCAAGTGGAATCCAGAGAACTTGTCAATTGGCCAAATGTAGATTAATTCTTTGGCATACAGAGACTCACTCTCCATTGACGGTATTTTTCCATAATGGGAAATGAACACCCAGCTAATATGCAGGCAGAGCATTCTTAAATACAGCCTCGAACAGAGTCTGTATTTCAGCTGCTGACATGCAGGTATTTAGTACCACTGAGACAACCACGGTATCTGAGGCATTCATGCAAAGGCAGCAAACATTACACTCAAAGTCTGCACTTGCTGCAGGTCAGGTGGGGCATTGTAAGGTATCTCAGGTGGCACTAGACAGCTGTGTTTAGGCAACTGAACTGAGCCTATAGCATCTTGCTGAAAAGCTCTGACTAAAAATGTTTCCGGATATATATAAGCAGAGCAGAATGCAGGCTAGTCTAAATTTTAGTTCCATCACTACTATTGTTGGTGCTAAAGAAAACTATTTCTTTTATGTCAATCCAGTTGTCCCCCAATATATTACAAAAGCATGCTCTTGACACATAATATTCACAGGAATTTACAATGAAATTCTAAAAGCAGTGAAAAGACTGCAAATGGATTTAGTGAGGATTTTATTTACAGGGAAGCAGATTTCCAAAACACAATAAAGTTTTTTTCTTTCACCAGTAAAAATATATTCTTCTAAATTGTGGATTCTTGCACTTGTGAAGATTCAGTTTGAGTAAGTGGAGGTTTTCAATAAGAGGCTGGTAATCTCATTAAATGAGTGCACTCACAAGCGTCTCAGGATTTATTATTCTCACGATCCACAAATTTTCAAACTAAAAGGTATTAACAGGAGGCAGAGTGAGGAATTGAAACCAAATAAGCAGCCACTTCTATTTTAGATAAATCCAACCTTCCATGACAGTGTCTTGCAGTATTACAGCAATGGTGGTGAGCTGAAGATAACGTGCAATGCAGGGTTTTGGGAGATTAGTCTTCTTAGTCTAACTGATAGTGTTGGAAAAGAGTTTTCTACAATACACAAAGTAATGCTCATTTTTCATGGGGAAATCTCCTAAATTCCTAGGAAAAATCCTGATATTTTTCAAGATACTTTTGAAGGACAAGAGAAGAGATGTACAGAACAAAAAACAAAACTGAACTTGCTGTTCTTTGTCTCACATTGTTGTTTCATGAGTGAGTCTTATAGAGAAAGAAGAAAGTCACTTTGGAGTCCTCCTGGGATACAGCAATCATGTATGAATCCATAATGTCCTCTCATCCATGCATCACTGGGGAGGGAAAAATCAAAGTAATCTTTCTCTTCCAGCCTTGCAGTGTGCTTACTTTCTATTTTTGCTGATTACATGTTCTCTTTACTTGTGAAATAATATTAAAAACACGTAATAAACTGTTTGATTTAAACCATGTTGTTTGTCTTAAACAGCATATACAGAAATGGACATCCACCCCCAAAAAAACTGCCAGCAAACAAACAAAATCAGCAATAGCTACCATGAGTTAGGAGAGTGGTTTACATTTCCTTCAGCATAAAACAGGGAAAAATAAATCCCATCAGTAAGTAAATGAAGTGGATCTCAGCGTAACCAGTCTATGAGCTGAAAATTAGTTTAATTCCCATGGTAGGAAGGTTAAGAGATTCATAGATTAGAGGGCTAGAAGGAACTGTTGTGATCAAATTTATAAACTTATGCAGAGGTTTTCAAAGGCACAGAAGACACTTCGGTGCCTAATTCCCACTGTCTTACAAAATAACTTAGATTTTAATTGTTACTTCATTTTAAAACTCCCTTTAGAAAAAGAGAAGCAATTTGACCAATAACCTGAATCCTAAATCGTGATGTATAACAGTCAATGTCACCCATGATTCAGTTATCAGTGTCTCAACATAGTAAAAATGCAAACAAACTGTAGCAACCTCAGTGCTGAATATTTTTCCTCTGACATTAACTGCAGAGGAGCTAATGATTTCATCATTAGACCTATTCACAGACCTGGGCAGCCATGGCGGTAGTGGAAAGACCCATATATTGAAACAGGAAACACAACTTTTGGACTATTTCTATCTGAAGTAAACAAAAGTACATCTAAAGTCTTACACCTTGAGGGAAAATACATTTCCTACTTAATTTATTTGATAAATCTACTCCTTCTCTATGCAAAATGACCTGATGACATACCACATAATGACAGAGTTTACGAGAGCACAGGCTCTAGTAAACTGCATTCAACTTGGAAGGGGTTAAATGCATTCCAGTTACCAGAAAGATCTATTCTTGAGCAGGAAACGACACAGTCATCAAAAACTTGAGGAAATTTGTTCATCTGCTAGAATGAACTGTTTCTCCATGGTCTACTTTCTATATTTAAGTATTGTTTATCTTAGTTTTAGAAACAGCACTTAAAAATGCTAATGTAACAACAGGGAACAGAGGAACAGAGGAAGTGTTATGCTAGATCTATCTATTCCTAGTATCCGGTCTCCAACAGTGGCTGTTAACAGGAACTCTTCTTTTGTTATATATATGTATGCTGTCTCCTAATTAAAGTTTTAAATCTCTGGTTGTATTTCTCTCCTGTTAAGTTTTGTTACCTTTATTTATTTATTTATTTCACCATTACTGGCTATGCTTTCTGAAGTGTTGCGAGAAACAGAACTGCATACTGCTTTTTGTTCCAACTTTGCTGGCTCTGAAGAGCTGCCAGTTCATGCTTTTCTCCAGCAGTCATGTTTTGAAAACTCCTGTTGGTGTGAAGGATTCTCTAATTTCAGAGACAGAGAGAAAATTTAAGACTGGGAATACTTGTAGAACTGAAATTTTCTTAACTTGGAAGAATTTTTTTTTGGTGGAGCTGCTGCTGCTGCTTCCTTTCCAAGGTGACTGACGTGCAAGCTCTGGCTGCCAACATGCTGACCTCCCAAGAACAAAAGAAATCTCAGCAACATGTTTGCTATCTAAAAATCTGCGATATTGTTACAATCTCAAAAGATTAGGAGATCACAGGAATTTTTTATACATCAGTCAGTTCCATCTATGCTTAGGGTTTTTTACTTTTACACTCATTATTGAACTTGAGTTCTGAAATTATACCTTTGAGTAATTCTGTCCAATAGCTACTTTATCTACCAAATGGAAATCAAGAGAAATTGATCTGACTGATGTGTTTTAGTAGAGGAAAAAGTGGTGTCATATTTTCTGAAAGGCTAGCTTTACAGTCGAGTATCCCATCCAAAAAAGTAGGCTTTACTGGTTTCAACAAATCATACTGATGCCTGTTCTGAAAGTTCAGGCATACACAAACAGTTCTGAAAAGGTAATTAAGTTATTGGAAAGAGGCAGTGCACTTTTTTCTTTATCTTCTCCAACAACCACCTCCACTTTGTCTTTCTCTACTACTGTTAGCTGTAATAAAGTTTGAGAAGACACTGTAAAAGAGAAAAAACTCTGTTCACAGATTTAGTTCTATATTCTTCTGTAAAACAGAAAGAGTTTTCCACCCAACCCCTCTTTAAATAGTCATGCTTAGAGTTGGACAAAAAATTATTTTTGAATCTTGTAGGAAAAATGATTTCTTATGTTCATTTTAACTAAGAACTTCATTCCATTTTATAGGGATTTTTCATATCACTAATATCCTATGAGATAATTTCATTTGAATCTCCCACCATTGATTATTAATACATGGGTTTCATTATACAGAGCAGATAATACCCCTCAAGCTGGATTTTCACGAGGCTACTGCTGCCTTTGGTTTCTATTGTACTGAGTTCAAATACTTTTGGGCTTTATCTGTTCTTTTCTCCGATTTCCTCTCACAGTTCCTCAGCATAGCTCTCTGTCCTTTCTTCACAGAAATGACATGTAATGACCCAGGTGCCCTACCTCTCTCTTTGTCCTGTCTCTTTTCACCCCCAGCCAGTGCTAACTTTCTGTGGATGCTCATACAGCTTAAGCATCCTTTTTCTCAGAGATCATCATACCTGTGGTAGTAAAACTATGGAGATTTTCCAGTCTGCACTTTAGCTAGTACAAGAAAGACACCAGTCTAAAGAAAATAAAAAATATTTTCCCTGACTCCATTTCCTTACTGGTCTTGGTCCTCCAGTTGTCCTGTTGCTCAAAGTCCTCAATTTGCCTGTGTTGAGACAAATTCAGGCTAGCTCTGTTTTCCGTCAGCTTCAAAATGTTTGCAAACACCAGAGTTTGTCCAAGGTAGCTGCAATTTCACCAAGTTTGCAATGACCACAGAAAGATTCGTTTCTGAGAAGCTACTAATTTTACAACAGCAATACCATTTGCATGTTGAAACCATTATCACGTATCACACAGCACGTGGCTGATCTGGAAGGAGGCAGCAAGGTCTGGGAGAAGAACCTGTTAACAGCAGAGATCTCTCTCTCCTTCCCTCCCTCTCTCTTTCTTTCTTTATCTACTTTTTCTCTTCTCTGGATCAAAAAACCTTGGGGTTTTTTTGTTGGGCAGAAACACGTGCTTCTATGCACACCTTGATTGAAATTCTATTGTGCTCTCAGTGTGTCGGGCTCATGACTTTATACAGATGCTGAAACGTGGTTTGTTAGGGCTTGTTTAAGCTCACCATGTATGTAGTTTGCTTTTGATTGTCTGGCTGGTTTTCTTGAGAATCTCATTTTTTCTTACTAGTTTCCTGTGGATGTAGAATCTGATCTACCTCAAGGGTGACTGCCGGGCTTGCTCAGCAAGATAATTCTGTCTTCGGAATTAATTTCTAAAAGAGCCAAGAATAATCACAGAAACTACAGATGTAAGGTTCAGAGGCAAATCCCACTTTTTTATTATTTTTTTTTTTACTTTGGTTTTAAGGACAGAAATTCAGTATTTCTGGAAAACAGACACATAATGAGTATTATTTAGCATCTTCTTTCCTGCAGAACTGGGAGAAGAAACTGTACTGATAGCAAATGCCATAGTATACTTTTTTAATCATGAAAGGTGATCAGACATCACAGTAACAACAAAGAGCTAAAAACCTCTATAAAAATAAGAAAAAAAGAAACACGTAATGTACATTAAAATACACTACATTTATTTACATTTTACATGAGTACAGAATGCAAGGGCTGCAGTGGGAAAACAGCTGCAGATCATTACAAATTACATCAGGAAAAAAAGCCTGTTCTTAAACTTTTAGTAAGAACTTCATATATAATCATATATATATATACATATCAAAAATATAATTCTTGAGATTTTTTGACCATAATGGAATCTTTCTTCTCTCACATGGTTCCACTTTTCTTCTGTCCACCTATAATCCTTGTTTCTTGGTATCCAAGAGAGAAGAGGAGAAGCATCAAAACACATATTGGATAGGTTTTAGGCACTTAATGTTCATTTAGAAATACACCGCTTTTGCAATTTAATTATATTATAATGAATCTTTGCAATCTGTAAATTTTGGACTGTCAAAAGCTGTATAGATTCTTTGAAAGAAAGGAGGATTTTAGGCATTTGAGGCAAAATTATTTTGAAATATAAATTTTAGGAAAGTATTAAGTTAATTCCTAAGCTGTATTTGGTATCAGTGTGTTCCTTTATAAATAAATAAATATACACAATTATTACATTTTTCATCTTACATTTCTCAGGAAATATATCTTCAGCTTTTTACTAGGGAAGAGGCAGGGAAAATTTCAATTTTACATGTGCAATTAATGATATTCCAGTGTTTTGTAAGCTTCAATAAACTACATGTTCATCTCTTACTAGTCAGAAATTATAAAATCAGAAGCCTCAATCTTCTAATTTCACACACTTCTTTTATTCCAAAACAGTTTCTTTGAAAACTGCAATTTTGTCAGTTTTTAAAAGTTTTATCACATTGGTTGCAACCAAACCACTCTAATGTTTGTGAGAGAACTGCATCCAACAGGCACAACTTGTAGAAATATACTTTAACTCGACAGCAACAGCCCCGAGGCAGAATTTACAGAGCAGGCTTAGTGTCATGAAAAGGAGCATTAGTCTGTATTTTGAATTACCACATCCTTGGTATTGCTTTAGTCACAAGTAAGTAATGATTATGGTAGTTTTCAAATTCTATTCCATAGTGTATTGAAAGCGTGCTTATTAGTGGTGTAAGTGAGAAAGGTAAGAAAGGTAAATTGCAAGAAAGGTAAAAAGCAAAATTGTGCCTGATTTCTTTGTGGAGGTGTAGCAAAAAGCTGTAGCTTTCCCAATTAAGATTAAGTGATTTGAGTGATCTTTTTGACTTTGAGACACAACAGTCTCAGGTTCTTTTAGGATCTCCTAGGTAAGCAGGCTGAGAACCACCTTTCCCTTTTATGAAAGTATAAAGACATTTTTCTTTCACACAGAAAGGTTACTTTTTCCCTCCCAGATGATTTATTAAGAGTTTGTACAAAGATTTCAGTCTCCTGTGAAACCTCCTAATTTGTTCATCTTTGAGCATACACAAAGATGTGATAACCTAATATTTTTAATGCAAAAATATGCAGAAAATACACTTTAAAATACCACAGGGACACTTAATACAGCAAAAAAGAAATTGGGAAGGCACATCTGCATTTTGTTTTTCTCTCATTTAAGCTACCCTTGGAAATGGTGGCTTGGATATTACCCATGTGACAGTCTGAATATCTTATACCTTGTTAGTGAAATGTGTCTCTAAGAATTTCCTTTATGTGCAGTCTGACAGTACACAGGCCATCTTGAATGCATCCTTTAAATAGTATCTTTTATACATTGCTCTATTTTTTATTATTAATGTCTTTCAGAGGATGAGTTGTGAACATAGCTCTCACTACTTTTCATGGGCACAACTACTATTCCTGGAGTTGTCAGCTCCAGCTGTGTCACAGAAGACTAAAAATAAATGGATATACTGCAACCTGGTGAGACTGTTACACTCCTGTGGTGCTCATTCTTGCTCCTCAGTGAGTTACACTAGTTCATCAGGTCTAGTCCAAAGGAAGTTCCACCCTGCTCTCCTGTATTTGTAGAGAAAGGTTTTGAAGTAGTAGCCTCTTTCTTGGGAGTGGGAAGGAAACTTGTCTGTTCTTGTTAAGCATATAATAAAAAGCATTGAAGATCCTTTCAAGTCTGCAGCAGTTCTGACATCACATGGTGCCAGCACAGGCTATTCCTGCAAAGATCTAGTTTGTGAAGGAATATATAATCAATCCATTCCTACAAATAAGTGGAAAAAAAATCATCCAGTGAAAAACACTCTTTTTCCTCAAAAGTATACCCTCTTTTTTTCCCTTCATACACATTAGTCGGTATCTTCTACACACGGGAGTTAGCCAGTATCTGAATACAACGACCAATATATCATTTATGTAGCTTTCCTTCTCCCAAGCAGCCTTCTGTAGGCATTTACGCTGTTTCTCCAAACAATGTGGCATCTCAATGTGGGTTTTCCCTGTCAGAGGAAAGCAACAACACCTTGAAATAAAATCAAAGCCACAGCCTCAGAACAAAAAAAGTTAGTTTCAGAAATGTCAAGAGAGTACATCAGATGTGTCCTCCCAGTAGTTAAAAAAAAAAGAAAAAGAAAGAGGGTCTTAAACAATTTCAGCAAAAGTCAACACAGTTAGACACTGACTCCGTTCTTTGGAAGAGAGAGGCAGACAAAGCAGATAGTACCAGTTGCTTTTACAAAAAGAAAAGTGTTAAGTCACTTGTAACAACCATCACTAGCTACAGTTAAAAAAAAAAAAAGCCAAGTTCCAACAAAAACTAACATTGTTAAAATCCAAAAATTTGCTTCACAGTTTTGAAATGTGGTAATAGAAAGTATTATATATACTGTCAGTGATTCAGCTTCATCTTTATCTACTGCAAAGCAAGAGGTCAGGGTTAAAGAACAGTCAGAAGACTCCTGCCTTTGGGCCCAACAGGGATGAGAAGGATCTGCCCTTCTGGACTCAGGGGAGGGAGGTGGTGCAGCTCACTTCCCTCTGGAGCACTCCCTAAGTAGATGTCTAGCTAAAGCAACAACAACAGTAATTACAATCTCAAAGATGGCAGAATAGCTGAACAGCATAGGGCAGTATTAAAAAAAGGAAGAATCCTCAGGAGCTATTGAGTACCCTCTGGAAAGCTGGGCATATGTGGAAGACCTGAGTCTGCTTGCTTTAGAAGTTTCCCTTAAGAGTGAATAGAAAGATTTAAGACAGCAGGTATAAAAATATGCTTTGTTGAAATCTAAGACAGCAGAAAGCAAAAAATGTGAATCATCATTAGTCATTATACGGAAATAAAGCGTGTGTTCTGAATACAGATGAAGCCCTTGACAGAGGCAATGACAGCTACTGAAAAGACAACAGCTCTTGAGCCTCCCTTATAATGGTGGCACTACAATTGGATTTTACATGAAGCATAGCCTGCTTGCTCCTTGGTTGTCATTTCTGAATCAGCTAGGGTCTGACACACTGTTTACTCCAACAAATAACTTACCATTGAGCTTACAAAAGGTTAAAGTTCTCTTTATTTATAGATTACAAGAGCAGAACTGCAGTGAGAGACAGTACTCACTATGCATGTTTGTTTCTTGAAATTGTGTCCCTAAAAGTGGAACTGTGACACAGAATTTAGCCAAGGATGTTGCTAGCACTCAGTCATTGTGGTGACTGTGCAAAGGTGTGCTGAACATGTTCTCAGCTGTGCTGCTCCATGGAGAGCATAGAGGGGTATCGTTCCCTCCAGCTCAGGAGCAATCCTGTATCTCTGCAAGAAATACAACAAAACAGACTTGCCTACAGGAAGTAAAAAAGAAATAAATAAAACAGCAACAAAACAAAAAAAAAAACCCCAAACAAACAAAAAAACAAACTCCAAACCCAGCAAAAGCAGGTCTTTATTCAGAATAAAGTAAGTATAGAACAAATGTGTTCTGAAGGTGATTTTTTAAGAGAATTGGGGTAGGTTATCAGAAAACATTTTCATATTGTTATTTGCTAGAGAGTGCTCTGACTCTTGCCTCAGATTTCACATGTATGTTAGACTGTAGGAAATTTGCTCCAAAATCTCATCTGTTTCCTGGTGTAGTGATCACAAATCTTTTCAAGTTGGTCTCACTGCTACCCATCCCCATCCTGTCTGTCATCTTTTCCCCTCACTAATTTCTTGTCTTCACCAGCTCCTGTCTTCATAGAGGGATGAAGGATGACTTCCTGTCTTCCTCTGGGATCCAGCTCAGCTTCTGTCCCTCTCAAGTCTCACCAGGACTCACAGTGTTGTCCGTCTTTTTCCACAGGCAGACAAAAAGAACATCAATAACGAAGTTTTTAACACTCCCAAGACAGTGACAGACACTTATGTCTCTTGTCAAGAGACTTCAATGTGGAGGCTGCACAGAAATTGTGTAGGTAATAATCTCTTTTAATTGGATCACAGCAAAAACCAGAAGGATTCATTAGATTATTTTGTCTGACATCTCATACATTACAAACCATTGTAACTTAGACCGTTGCACTTCATCTCATTTATGCCTTTACAGAGCTCAATAACTTGCATTTGAGTAAAACAAATCCTCTCAAAAGATATCTGTGAGAAACAACGAGATGTAGAATTTCTCACTTCTTTTGATGGTTTGTTCCACCAGTTAATAATCCATTAAAACCACTGCTAAACACAAAGTTTTATTTTAGTTTGATTTTTTTTCTTACTACAGCATCTTGCTATTGGTTCTTTGTTTTCTTTTTTTTTCCATGAGTTTAAAAAGCCCTTAAATATATGGGGTGTTCTCACAAAATTATATTTATGCCTGTAAACCTTCCTTTTGACAGATAAAACTGTCAGAATATCTCACTGGAGTACATTTCTCCACACTGCTTAAATCATTCTTGTGGCTCTTTTCTGCCCCACTTTCAATTTTTTAACATGTTCAAATTTCACTGAATCCTGCTGCAGTATCAGACTCCCCACTAGAACGTTCAGGAACACTATAAAGACTGTAAGAAAAAATACAGACATTGAGGAATTATAGGTAATAATCTCACAGTGTCCAATGAAAAAGTTAATGTTATTTTATTGTTCAAGTGCAGGATAGGAATTCAAATGTCTGGGCTTTAGTTCTCATCATATTGAAGACTGATATGTAAATCTGGGCAAATATTTTTCAAATTTTTCTGATTTTGTTACACCAGATGTACTAAACTGCAAGTAGGACCTTCTCAAGGGTGTTCCAACATTTTATTCTTTATAGTCCTAGAGTACTTTGGGATCCCCATCTGGAAAGCATTATAACAATTAACATTCATAAACCTCACCACATTTTTGTTAATGTGGCATCAATAAACATACTCTAGAAACCATTGCTAAAAATATCTGTAAAGTACTTCTTTGTAATCTAAAAGAATATTCAAAAAGTTGAAGAGAGATAGGAGGGTTTTTCTGATTTCACGTCTGAAAATTAAAGGTTTGAAAGACAGAAACAATTTTTAAGAACAGACTCTGTCTTCCCTTTTAACAATGAAGTCAAATGTATTTATGCATCTTTACTCTTTCAGTAGAATTCTTCTATGTACATAAACAGAAATACACATTTAAGTACAAAGTTTAATTCTAAGGTTGGAAGGTATAATGGAGCCTAATTTTATTATACTAGATATTTTTCCTAGAGGTGCATATTGATTTCACACTGTCAACAAACTGCAAAATACATTATAGCAAAACAATTAAAACTGCTGATAATTATTACAATTAACTCACTGCTTTGTACTAATGCAATGTTCAAGCATCCGAGAATTCCTGATTATCAGAAACTAATGGATGTTCAGAAGAGGATGTCATTTTCTGTAGCAATTTGTTCTTGGCCAATTTAATGTTCCCTCAAAACAGTTCTTTGTTCCCAAATGTCTCATTTGTGGCTTTTGCAAGGGAAGGGATCATGACAGTGTTGTTTCAGGGCTTATTTTGTCTTCAGAAGGCTCAGGTCTGTTCACTATGCTGTTATGCCAGGAGCATATGATTCAGAATAAGACTTGAACTATTTTATACATTCATTTGTTATATAGAACTGGAGGATTCTCATTTATGGAAGTGTTAAATGTGGACTAATTCTACTGAAGTGTACAGAGTTTTGGCTGAAAGAAGGACACTGAAGCCTAGTCCTTTTTATCTAGCTGTATTTCTGTGTCATGGGTGCTACTCTGGCTGCATGAAACCTTTTTATTATATAGCTCTTGATCCCTGTTGTGCTGCTGTAACACTTGTGATGCAGTTCCAGCGCCTGACCATGACATGTTCTATCTAGATTTTAAGAACAAGCATCCAAATGGAGTTTAGCTATTCAAATTGAAACAGTGCCTGCACTAGCCCTTTGACAGAAAGAACAAGTTGGGAACAAGAGACAATCCATCCAAGCTTACTTCTGTCCACATGCATTTCTTGCACTTGTAATGGCAGCAGCACATCAATTAAATATTGCCCTGAAGTGGAATCTTTTCTGCAGGGAGTTACATAGCTTATTTGTCAAATTCTTTATTGTGCTGTTGTTAAAACTCATAATACAACAATTCAGTCTTTAATTTGCTTTATGAAAAATTGTTATGTACTTTTCAATGGGGAACGCTGTGATTAAGGGTGGTGTCAATTCTACAGGACACCTGTTTTACAGAACAAAACTTCTCCAGTGACTAATATCTTGGTAAAACACATTTCTCAAAAGCTAGATTGTCTGCAAAAGCATGAGACAATTAAATCCCTTTTTGAGATTTGTATTTTCAGTATCTTCATTTTGTTCTTCGGAGAAATAATGTAATTAACAAGGACAAGAAAGTATTATTAGTTATTTTGTCAACACAACCTGCGTCTTTCTGTGTACTGAACTCACAGTAAAATATGGTTTGTGATGTGAGGGTCTTACAGTCTTTTACAAATAAGCAATATAATTCAAATAAATAAGCCATCACAACCTCATGAAACTTCCCATAGAAAACATAAGAAAGTGAGTGAAGAGAAAAGCTTTGTATTTCCTCATTAGATGTGTCTAAGATACAATATAGTCTGAAGAATAGCAGTCTCTCTTTGAATTTTTAAATATAATTCTCAATAAACTGGGGCAGAATTTCCAAGGATTACTTTAAGACTTTTAATCTTTTTTTAAAGCAGGAAATACATTAATGCTTTGCTGATTTTTAAAGCAGGAAATGCACCAATGTTTGCTGAATCAGGGCCTAAAAGAGCAATCCAGTCATGCTCTGGGACAAAAATATCACAGTGTGTAAAATATCCATAATGTGATTATGAAGAAAAAGGTCATTTTGAAGCTTAAAAAATTTCAAGAGTTAAAGTTTTAAAATGTTTCCACACCTAGGGTGAGCAATATATAGCTTCACTACTCTGTTCACTTAATAGCACAGCTTAGCTAATTACAAAACTTTGTGTCACTGGGGACAGAGGTAAGGAGTAGGTAATGCATTCTGGAATTGAATGACAGAACAATATTTCTTACAAAACACCACAGCTGACAGAAACCAAAGGCAGAACTCCTCAGCATGTCACACTTCTGTTACACATACCTGGAGAAGGAACCAAGTCAAGTATCTCAGCAATTCTGTGGTAAGTGTCTTGTGGGGGAAAGCACTGAGCAGGGAAAGATTTGGAAGCAACTGTGAAAGAAATTGCCTGTTGTTGGAGCCTGACTGTGCTCATTGAAAGAGGATTTTTGTTTGGTAAATAAGTAGGGTGGCAAGAAATAAATACCTGTCTCTTTCAGGAACTTCTCCTAATGGTAAGACTCTATAATATCCCAAACATGGAGTTTTCCACTTAGATCACATGAAAAAATATAATTGCCAAGAGGCATGATGCACCTAGGAGGCACCTAATTAATTAATGTGACCAATATGTATGTGTCCCTGTATCTGCTATATTCACTTAGAGTCCAATGTGACAGGTGAGATCATCACTCTTTGGTGAAACTCTTTTGGTATGTCTGGTCATATATTCGTACCACATTTAGCAATAGAGCGATAATTTTGACTACAGATTTTAGATGCTGTCACAGTATGAAACAATTTTTTTCCTATTCCGTCTTAATTTTAAAATGGCAAAGCAAAGTAAAATGCCAGTGAAAAGTTAGAAAAGTCTATAAAGCTTTTGAAGGTCTTTGGAGTACTCTGCGCTAGAATACAAAAGCCCTATTAGCTTCTTTCCCTCAAAACATAAATGTGGGCTCACATCTTTAGCGAATACCTGGGAACAGTTGAATTGTACTATTATTTTTAACACAGTGTTCTTCTATGATCTTTTTTTTTTTTCACTACAGTTTCTTTATTCCCACCTCTTTTTAAGGCTCCCTAGCCAGGCTGTCATAAAAGAGTTGCTTAGAGTGATTCACATTTTAACAGTACTATGGATATGTAAAACATGAATTAGTCTCACTAAAAGAATTAAAATCAGAATGTAAAGCAGAGACAACACTTTTTCGTGCAGCTGTGAGGTTCACTGTAGCCTCAGTACCAAATTCAGCTCTTGGGCTTACTACTTCATGGAAATTGCACAAGCTACTACACAGGGCAGACAGATCTGACAGCATGCATCTTTCTCTGCTAAGTTCAATTAGACATATCCCAGGCTCACAAGCTTGGCATGCTCAGGCAACTTATTTGTATTTCTAAAACAATCTCTTTTTATTCTTTTTTTTTTCCCCGTAAAGAAACTTTCTCAAGTATTCCCATGAATCGAAGGCTGCAGATGTAAGAGATCGCATCTCAGTTCTGATAACTCAGTACCCTTCTTAGACCTGAAGGTCATTATCACATTCAAAGGTCTGAAATGCACATAACACATATTTTAATTCTGGTAGCATGACAGGGTAAACCAGAAATAAATGGATGAAGACATCTGTCATCACATAGCCCTGGAAGAACAGCAGGAGGCATTGAAGGTAAATACAGTAACAACATGTCCCAGCCCTAGCTGAATTTCAGCTGGAAAATGAGAAAATGAGCACAAAGATCGATCGAAGTCCCAGCTGAGTCATATGATACCATTAAGTGCAGAGAAAACCCCTCTTTCCTAATATCAAGACAGTTGAAATCAGCTTTATTAGCTGAGTTTTTAATTCTTCGTTGTTCACAGCTGAATGCTCCTCTGTAGAAAGCTCAGGCTAAGATAAAAAGGTTGGTAGCTATTGGTAAATGTAAAAACTCTTTCCTTTGGGCACTTTATGAAGGACACAATAAAATGAAGCAAGCTGAACAACTTCTTGCCTCTGCAGTGAATTTTAAATACACAGAGAAATAAAATGCTGTCATCACCTCAAGCAGTTTATGGTCAGGCTTGTGGACAGGCTGAAGCAGTGTGCCATAAGAGAGTGGGTCCAAGACAGAGTCAAACTCAAGCTTTTGGCTTCCTTGTTGAACAGAGGCTCAGACAGGTCACAGAGGTGAACCACACAGAGCTTTTGATAGTGTCTTTGAAATGGGGAAGTATTTTCAATTGTTCTCTTCACTTCTGGAGGCACACACAGAGCATATTTGTGCTGCCAGTGGGAAAAGACTTGCCTTTTTATGACAGGAGCATTCATCTGCCATTTTTTTCGTGACCAAAATGCTGACGTCGACTCACTGCAGAAAAATTGTGATGGATACAAGAGTAATCAAGCAGTGAGTGAATCTGATGAGTGTATTTCACGTCTGAGACTTCTTTACCCTTCTCCATCCCAGGATGAAGCAACTGTGAATTATTTTAATTGATCTGCCATAGAATATCATAGTCTAAATGCAAGTTTGCTGATGACACCAAGCTGTGTGGTGTGGTGGACACGCTGGAGGGAAGGGATGCCATCCAGAGGGACCTTGACAGGCTTGAGAGGTGGGCCAGTGCAAACCTCATGAAATTTAACAAGGCCAAGTGCAAGGTCCTGCACGTGGGTCGAGGCAATCCCAAGCACAAATACAGGCTGGGCAGAGAGTGGATAGAGAGCAGTTCTGAGGAGAAGGACTTGGGGGTATTGGCGGATGAGAAGCTGAACATGAGCTGGCAGTGTACACTTGCAGCCCAAAAAGCGAACCGTGTCCTGGACTGCATCAAATGAAGCATTAGCGGCAGGTCAAAGGAGGTGATTCTCCCCCTCTACTCTGCTCTCGTGAGACCCCATCTGGAGTACTGTGTTCAGATGTGGGGCCCCCAACATAAAAAAGACATGGACCTGCTGGAGAGAGTCCAGAGGAGAGCCACAAAATTAATCAGAGGTCTGGAGCACCTCCCCTATGAGGACAGGCTGAAAGAGTTGGGGTTGTTCAGCATGGAGAAGAGAAGGCTCCGAGGAGACTTAATAACAGCCTTCCAGTACCTGAAGGGGGCCTACAGGAGAGATGGGGAGGCACTCTTTATCAGGGAGTGTAGTGAGAGGACAAGGGGTAATGGGTATAAGCTGAAAGAGGGCAGATTTAAACTAGATATTAGGAAGAAATTTTTCACTGTGAGGGTGGTGAGACACTGGAACAGGTTGCCCAGAGAAGCTGTGGAAGCCCCATCCCTGGAGGTGTTCAAGGCCAGGCTGGATGGGCTTTGAGCAACTTGGTCTAGTGGAGGGTGTCCCTGCCCATGGCAGGGGGGTTGGAACTTGATGATCTTTAAGGTCCTTTCCAACCCAAACCATTCTATGATCCTATGATTCTGTGAAATGAGTTAAAAAATATCTATAGAATCCAGAACACATCACAAATATCAACTTCATCTGCAGTCATTTCTGTAGTCTTAAATCTGAGAGACACGCAGTTAAGATGACAGGTGTAGCATAAAAGAGTAAAATATAGTAGAAATCAATTACAGTCAAGTAATTTTTCTTCTTTAAACAATACTTTTTTGTAAAAGAGAAATTACAACAACAAAAGTGACTGTAATTTTCTTAATGATTCAAAGATCTACATATTTTCCCTAAAAACTAAATTTCAGTCTTTCATTGTAAATTATAAATAAATTGTCTAGTTTTCCATGATTGCTATAGTTCATCGTATTGGAAAATGTGCCACCTGCACTGAGAGATGTATTCACTAACTCATGTCCTAAACAATCAGATGTAATTAATACGATAGTCATGACTAATATGATGTTTCCATATCTAAGATGAGACAGGCAGATGGGGACAAGAGTCTCACAGGCATCTGGTATCAAATAATAGGAGCTTGGCAAGTGACGTTTTGCTTGACTTGCTATTTACATATTTGATTAAGTACTAAGAGATTTTATGCGTGAATAATCTGGAGACCAAGGCATCCCATAAAAATTGTAGCACGGTAATCTTCCAGTTTCAAATGTAAAATATATAGCACATGTAGCCCACCATCTTCTTAAGAAGGGAGTCAACCTTTTCAAGCCATGCAAAAAATACCATTCTCAGTAACACAACAGATTACATAATTAGCAATAAGAATCTCTCATGATAGCAGAAGTCCAGTTAAGAAATGTAACACAGACAATGAATATACTTCTGACATTTTTTTCTAATCTGAAAATCTAAGTCCCACCGAGTTTTACTGGGATAATTTCTATACAATTATCCCACCTCCCTCCTATCCCACACTCTCACCTCCTGAGACCAGCTTTCACAAACTTCTTCAGTACAAACTGTACTTCAGTACAAACTGTATCTGTCAGCCTGACTGTCTCCTGTTGTTGCCTTACTAGGCCATTCTTATCTCAGAAAATTTAGCCACTGGAGGAGGAAATAATAACTCTGTCTTTTAAATAACAGATTAAATTTTTGAGATTTCATGATACATGAAAGATTCAATCATAGAATCATAGAATCATAGAATCATAGAATCATAGAATCATAGAATGGTTTGGGTTAGAAGGGTCCTTAAAGATGATCTAACTTCAACCCCCCTGCCATGGACAGGGACACCTCCCACTATACCAGGTTGCTCAAAGCCTCATCCAACCTGGCCTTGAACACCTCCAGGGACAGGGCATTCACAGCTTCTCTGGGCAACCTGTTCGAGTGTCTCACCACTGTGACAGTAAAATATTTCTTCCTAATATCTAAACAAAATCTACCCTCTTTCAGCTTAAAGCTGCTACCCCTTGTCAAAAGTCCCTCTCCAGCTTTCCTGTAGGCCCCCTTCAGGTACTGGAAGGTTACTATAATGTCTCCCCAGAGATTTCTATTCTCCAGGTTGAACAGCCCTGGTTCTCTCAGTCTGTCCTCATAGGGGAGGTGTTCCAGCCCTCTGATCATCTTTGTGACAGTCCTCTGGACTCGCTCCAACAGGTCCATGTCTTCTCATGTTGGGAGCCCCAGAGCTGGACACGATACTCCAGATGGGTTCTCTTGGGAGCAGAGTAGAGGGGGAGAATCACTTCTTTGACCTGATGGCCATGCTTGGGTTAGGGTAACATTCAGAATGACCCTACACTTCTGTCAGAAATCAGATAGAAGATTCAGGCTAAGATCCAGATGCAAAGTAATTTTATCTCTTCCTTCATGGACATCTTCATTGTTTTAATAATTATGTTATTTTCTTCTAAATATTACTTTGGGCCATAATAAAATACATATTATTTGCTAGTGCCAGTCTTCCTGGGCAGTTCAGGTAGCGTAGCAGCAATAATCCATTCTCTTCATTATTACATGGTTGTTTTCCTTCAGTAGCTGTATCATCTCCAAACTTCACCAGTGATTGTTCACTGGGGATTTTTGTTTTTTGGGAGTGGAGGCTTGGAAGGGGTTTGTCTGTGTTTGTTTGGGGGTTTTCTTGTTCATTGGTGTTTTGTTTTGTTTTGTTTTTCCAGGTCATTCCTGCAAACAGGAAATAGAATAGGATCAGTCTTTGAAGAAGGGTAGAAATGCATCTGATCAAAGTTATCATTATATATACAAGGCTTGACTGTCTATTTTTGATAAATTCATGTGAATTTGTATGAATTATATTTCCTCATAGGAATTCTGTGATAGTAGAGCCTCATATGAGGCACTACTATTAAAAACTCTTTATCAAGTGCTTGTAAGTGGTGCAACTTTGGATCAAGTGGTTTTGAGTGACTCAGCTGAAGCGAAGAGGAACAAAATAAAAGCACCTCTATAATTAAAGTTTTAAATTCAAAAGAGAAAACTTGCAGGAGTTGAATTGAATGTGGCAGAAACTTAGAACCTGACTAAGTCAAAAGTACAGGAATTTTCTTCAATTTTCATTACAAGCAAAGTAGAAGAAACTTGGAGTAAATGGCCTCAGATCTAAGTAGATGAAAAAGTGTCTTCAAAAGTGAGAAAAGCAGTAAGGATGCAAGAAAAAGAAAAAGGGTTTAATCAGTAGTGAGAGTTATGTGTTACAGGTCAATATGTTTAGAGAAGTGAGAACCGCAAAAGCCAAGATAAATTAGATCTTGAAAAGGATATTAAAACAAATACTGAGAAGTTCCTTATCCACGTAATTAAAAATAGATCAAGGAAAGAGATTAAATATTATCTAGATATGGCTCCAAAACCCGAATTAATATTTTGTCTCAGTTTTCAGTAAAGCTGAGGGCACTAAGCATACTAGAAGAGGTAAGCTAGCTTATAGGAATCAGGGTCTACAAATGTAAATTACCATAAGTAAGATACAAAAATA
The DNA here is from genome assembly GCA_011057875.1 of Pterocles orientalis. NCBI lineage: Eukaryota > Metazoa > Chordata > Aves > Pterocliformes > Pteroclidae > Pterocles > Pterocles orientalis. The sequence continues at coordinate 62,202 of WKFP01013330.1, read as the reverse complement.
TCTCACTAGATATTCAGCACAGGTTGGGGGGGGCATGATAATCCCTATCAGAAAGATGATTTGATATCTCAGGTAATTTTCAGTCTTCCAGCTGAGTGTAGGTGCTACTTTCAGTCCATATAGTATCACTGCAGTTGTAAAAATAAAAATACTATTTGTGCATGTACTGTTATGCAATGATTTAGAAATAATTTGAAGGAAAGAATGAATTAAGACTTAGTAAGTAAAATAAAGAGATAAGATCTCAAAAAGACCCGTGAGCTCATAAAAATTGTGATAGCCAAGCTAAGAGACTACCAAATGTTCTTCATAGACAATTTTAAATGAGTAGTAGATAAGTGAAATGAGGGAGAAATGGAAAATACAGACCTCAATAAAGAATTTGATATCATAAATCATATTAATAAGAATTTATAGTATAGAGTACAATGTCATGTAATTTAGGATCAATAGCAATACTTTTTCTATCAATTAGGATTTCATCAGTCTAAAAGAGAAACAACTTCATTCAGTTGACCATGGAAAAACTATGGCCATGGAGATGAAGTGGCTGCAAAACAGGCAAGACAATCATAGAATGCAGTAAACCAAATATTTCCAGGAAAGAGAAAAAAATCATTGATGTCATTGTACAGTACACTAGTAAAGGCCTATATGTACTATTGTGTACAACTCTTGCCACTCATGTTAAAAAAAAAAAAAAATCATTCATGCTAAAACAGGTACAAAGAAGTATTACTAGGTTCATTGGGGATATAGAGAGCATCTCCTGAGAGAAACTTTCTGTGTTTACAGCAACAAAATGAAGACCAGAAGAGATTATGACTGTTCTCTTTAAATACATCAGTGGTAAAACACCAGAGACAGATAAGAGCTACTTAAACTAAAGGATGATCTTGGTGCAAGAAAAAAATGCATGTAATCAGGCTATGAACACATTTAGTTTGGAAATTAGGAAAAGGCTTCTAACTCGGAGGACCCAGTCTGTGGAACAGCTTTTCAGTAAGAAAATGCAATGGTGGGGGGAGGTGGAACAAAACCCTGTTTTTTTAACAGATATGAAAGTTTTCAGTAGGACAAAGCTACCTCTGTCAGTTGGAAGATTTACCTTTGGATTTTATGCTGCCACATGGTCCTAACATCTATTAGTTTAGTGTGATGATTAATAAAATTATATATATTTTATTAAATTAAAACTTCATCTAACATAACATATGGATTTTGTTAGAAATAAGAATACCATTTCAGATTATTCAGACAGATATTCAATACTCAGAACTCTACTAGAACACAGATGCCCTAATAAAGACATATAAAAGAATATATTGACACAAACACATGCACAAAAACAAAAACAATACTTTGGCAATGGTTGAACATATATGGGCATGGGAATGATGACAATTTTTCTTCTGACTAGATCTTATGCACTATATTCTATAGATTATAAAGAGTGTGAATTAATATCCTTATAAATAGTAATTATTATCCTTATAAATAATAATTTTATTAGCATCATAGCATTAGATTAGATTTCTGGGAAAAAAACGATAAGGACGCAACCTCTGCTGCAAAGTTTTCAATTCAAGCTTCCATTTAAATGTTTACTAAAAGTTGTCTGCAGAGAGATGGTGTCAAGGCTAAACAGGAAAATAAAGTACCTTGACTACTGTCAAATCTGCTGTCTTTCCTAAGACAAAACATGCCATACATATATACTTCTACTTTCACATTGCACAGCTAATTGCATATTTCAAGAGAATTAAAGAAGCAATTAATTTTTAGACTGTACAGAACTCAAAACAAGGTTTAACAGCACTTGACTGACCAAAATGGAAACACAGTCTATCGAAGTCCAAACAAAATCTATCTAACAGAGGGAGTTGCAGTGTAATTATTTGCTCAGAAATAATTCATAACTTAACATTTTTCTCTGACAAACCCTCCCAGGTACAACTCAGTAAGGAGCATTCTGTTAAAACATACACCCAAGGTCCCTTTCAATTTCTGGAATATAAAACTGAAAAAAGCGAAAAAGCTTCCAAATTTTCTAGTCTATTAGGCCATTGCCTCTAGTTTCTAGAAGTCGAGGGTACACTTGATTACATAATTTGATCAGCCAAAACCACTTCATAGTTTGATAAAACTTTGAAAAGGAAAGATTATTGGTGTTCTGTATGGAATATTGTAGAACCTTAGAAGAACCAATTGAACAACCACAGAGATGTTGTGTAAAAGTTCCTTTCAGAAAAATCAGGCCTATTGTTGTTTATCCACCATACCTTCCAGTTCTTCTATAAACATAGTGTAGTATAACTGCTTTGTCAGATGAACTGTTGTTTTCCAACCAGCATGACACAGCCCCATGTCTGCAAGCATTTAATTCAAAAACATATTGAGATTCTCAGATATTTTAGGAACAGGCATGCATGTGATAAGATAAATGTCAGTTAGTTTGGTGCAAAGTTTTACAGTTTTTCAATGAAAAATGCCTGGTTTGTTTTCTATTGTTCTGCATGTTCCTTTATTCAAACCAATTTGCTTATGTATTTGGATAAAAAAAGCAATTTATGTCTCTCAAGAAGAGTTTCTACAGCTTTTACATGGTTCCACGGAATAATCAGATGCTAGCTCTTTTTTGTAGCAAGGTTTTACTGTAAATTAAATTGATCTACCGAGTCTCTCACAGTAGCAATTTGCCAAGCAAGGATAACATCAGTACCCATAGAAATGAATAAAAGCATAATATTAACATTGTTTAGAGGCAACATACTATCTCTAAATTAAACAATGAGATTATATGGCTTAATGACATGATAAATTAACATACCTTCAAATTCTTATTTTAAAAAGGATATGACTAAATCAAATAATTCTACTGTGATATCACCACCTGTGTCCTTATTTTATGAACCTCACTGCTAAATAGTTGTTTCGGTGATTCAGATATCTGGAATAATTTATCCTGACTTGATGAACCGTTCACAGTGACTTCATGCCTCCTATTACAAACTCCAAAACTGGTACTTAAAAAGTGGCAAGGTTTTTTCTTATTTGGCAGAAGTGATCTTCTTAAGAGGAGTACTCTTTCTGAGGCTTTGTATTCTCTGCGAGTTCTCTGACAGTGTTGTCAGGATCATCTAAAGAGAAAATCAATGTCAGTTGCAGTGTTTCGAAAGAAAAGACAAAAAAAATAATAAAAATTAAAAATCATGGGGCTTCTTTCTCACCACAGTTTTGAAACTGGTTATCTGCTTTTCTACACCCAAGACTGGCTATAGATTACTGTGATGGGTTGGCCCTTGGCTGGGGGCCAAACCACACACACCCGCTCACACAGTCCCTGCCCCCACCCAATGATAAGGGAGAGAATTAAAGAGGTAAATGGCAAGGAGGACTCGTGGGTTGAGATAAGGACAATTTAATAACAAAACTACAATAATATTAGAAATAATAATATATACAAAGATGCAATGTTATACACAGTGATATTACCCCTCCCCACCTGATGGCCAGAGGCCCAGCCCACTCCCAGCCAATGGCCCCAAAGGAGGGAGAGAA
>WKFP01013329.1:55918-108259 GCA_011057875.1 Pterocles orientalis | reverse complement strand
CCTCAGAGCTGCTCTCTATCCATTCTCCGCCCAGCCTGTATTTGTGCTTGGGATTGCCTTGACCCAAGTGCAGGACCTTGCACTTGGCCTTGTTAAATTTCATGAGGTTTGCATTGGCCCACCTCTCCAGCCTGTCAAGGTCCCTCTGGATGGCATCCCTTCCCTCCAGCGTGTCCACCACACCACACAGCTTGGTGTCATCGGCAAACTTGCTGAGGGTGCACTCCATCCCACTGTCCATGTCTCCGACAAAGATGTTAAACACCACTGGTCCCAGTACTGACCCCTGAGGAACACCACTTGTCACTGGTCTCCACTTGGACATTGAGCCATTGACCACAACTCTTTGAGTGCAGCCATCTAGCCAGTTCCTTATCCAGCGAGTGGTCCTTCCTTATGCTTGTATAAATAGAGATGGATGTTTTCTTTTTTCCCTGAAAATTCCCAGTGCTGCTGCCTTTGTAAAGTCAAGAGGTGATTTCCTTTTTTCTTGCTGCTCATCATTCCTTACAGAACATGATCTTCAATTACACCTCATCAAAAGGAAAGTTAAAGCAAGCAGACTTGAAACAAGCAGCCAGAAAAGGAGCCATCAGATTTGTTGGATAATTTTTTTAAACTTTTTTCACAAAAGCATTTGCACCTGTTTAGGGGATGGGGAATGAAAAACAGACTCCACAGGTATGATTCAGAAATATGTTTCACCTTATGGAAAGAAAGATGGACCAAAGAAAAGGGGACTTATTTTTCCTGTTCTGCATTATTTTTACATTTCTTTTCAACAGAGTTGAAATATACCTCTTATTTGCAGAAAAAATGACAACACAAGATGTCATTCAATACAAACACTCAATACCTAAATAAAATATCATACATAGGAATGAAGGAATCAATTGTGCATATCTGTATAATAAAAATGTTTCTTCCTTATGGAATCAGAATACATTAAATATTGCAGTAGCCTTAAACTCAGAGGTTTGGATACACAGGCTCCACTGAAGAGGCAACCAAATACAACCTTTCAACTGGGACAGATGCAGCTGGTTAGACTCAGTGAAGGTCAGAGCTGATCTCACTGGTGCTAACTCTCAGTGGCCCAGAGGGACTGCTGAACTGCCACCTCTGTCACCGTGCCTCTGCCGCACTACTGTAGCACACCACCTACAAGTCACAAACCTGCAGAAGTGGCTGTTTCCACAGTGGAATAACGTTTAAATGAGAAAAGAGGTTTCTGTGTCCATGATCTCCTAGTGCCAAAGTAAGGACAGAACAAAAACACATTTTAAAATGCATAAAACTAATGATTTGTGGAAGAATAAATGAAAGAGTGGGCAAAAAAAATGAAGCTTTGACTGCAATAAAAGGAAGATTTTCCAACCTTTTTTCTGTGTTATGCTGCCTTGTTTTCTTTCTTCTTCTTTTGTTCTTTTTTAAGAGAAATTTAGCTATGAGTTTTAACCTATCATCAGTGGTATTGCCTCAGGACTTTGTTCATAACACTTTGGTTCCTCTGCAAAGACTTTAGATAGTAACTGATAAAAACCACCAGGTTTAGGGACTATTATTTATTATTCTGTTCAAATATCTAATCTCTGTAATGGATTAGGTATAGAGATGTGGGAAAATAACAGTAAGGAAACCGAGTGTGCTCATTGATGGTTGGAGCTGCTGTATTTCATGCATCAAAACTGAGATTGCAGAGGCATTATAGGTCAAACCAACCAACAGAACATGCAATCGGGAGTATAAAACTTACAGGAGGTGACACCCCCTCTTCTGCCTCTCCAGTTTGCCTGTCAGGTACTTTTAATCGTTTCTAATTTTGGCCTAACTAAAAGCAAACAAACAAACAAACAAACAAACAAAAAAAGCCAAAACATCTATTTTGGAAATGTGAGTAACTTTCTACTACATAATTTACAATATTTTAGCACAGATATATCACTTGGCTAATCCAGGGCTCATTTTTTGTACACTGAAGGTTTTAAAAAAGATAAATCTTATAGGTCCTTGCTAACTAATTAACGATCATCTACCAGACCTATTAGTGCTTAAAACAATATGACAGCAGCAATTGTGTTGGTTTTTTTGGAAACAGTCACACATACTCTTAAGTAAAAAAAAAAAATTCTTTTTAAATCCAGATTTTAATGGAGATTGGTTTGTGGTACAATTTGTTTGGATCCCTGGCAATCTCTTTGGCATTTAAGACCTGATCATCTTTACTAATATATCACCTTGCAGATTCAGTATTTCACCAAGCATTCAGAGGCCAGTGGGAAGCACCAAGATATTTGGGAATTCTCAGGGTGCAGAGCAGGTAGTTTTGCTGCCAGTAAGAGGCTTCTGGAAAACCACCAGCTTCTGAATTGAACTCTCTCATGGCAAAAAGCAGCAATTAAAGCAATGCTGCCAGCAAATACAAAATCAGAGACGTTGGCTATACCTGTCCATGCCAGTCACTAATTTCAGAGAATAAACTTTAATTCTCTTATCTCCTTGCATGAGATCAATAACTAGAAAACAGGCAGCCACGGTGAATTGCATTCGCAGTTTCTGCTGAGGTGCTCAATCCCCAGCTGTCACAAGAACATGCTGTTTACATTGTGCATGATTTACATCAATAACAAAACTGGTGTTTCACAAAAAGACAAACAGAAAATTTTTTCTTTTTTTTTTTTGCATTTCTTTTAAGCCTTATATCTTCAAAGGTCTGTACTAGTAATTCCACCCACCACTGTCAGCAAGTAGGTCGAAAAAAAAAGCCTTTGGAGTACATGTCGTAGCTAGGAAAACCTAGGAAACTGAGGTTACAGCCAACGTTCTCAAAGGCAGTCTCTGATTCTGAGATTATAATTTCAGCAGTGATACCTGGAGAGCAGACATTCAGCGGCGCAGTGCTGGGCAGCCCCCGCTCTGCTCTCACCAGCCTCACTGCTTCTGAAAATCAGGTCAGGAGTTTTGATGTGCAAAATATACAACTATGGAAATATGCAACTATGGAAATCTATGCATAAACAATCTTCCCTAAACTCACAAAATCAGTCCCATTTTTCAAGCCAGCAGTGTTTGCCAATGTTATGCCTCCTTAGGAATGCCCAGGAGCGGGCAGGGGCTGTTTCATCACAGGTTGTCCCTGTTATCCCTGTGCTGTCCCATCTGCACCTGATGCACAACACTCAGATATTTTGCTATCTAACTTAAAACCATCCTGCATCTAAACACATATGCAGATCATATGCAATGCAGTGCTGTAGTTGCAAATCAACCCTCAAACCTGTTTAGGGTGGAGGTGAAAAGATTTTCTGGTGGTGTGTCAGCAGTGGAAGTGTTTAAGAAAAAGGGAATCCACTTATGAACTGAAATAGGACAAAATTTGCAAGCAGGTGAACATACAGGAAAGAGAAAAAAAAAAAACAGTCCAAACTTAACCTGAGAAGGCCTGGACAAATAGGAGGAGTGTACATGGGACAAAATTGTGTGATGAAACTAGAGCAGTTCAGGGAAAAAGCAGTACAGGTATCCAGGGGGATCACTCATGAATTTGAAGGAAAGTTCATGTGGACTGAGACACTGTGGGTAAACACACCAGTCCAGAAACATTGTTTGTAGAAACCTCTCCCCACATATATCCAGTGAACTGCTATTGTTTGTTCACAGAGCTTCTTGCAAAATCACTGCAGTAGGCATATTCTTGTTAAAAAAAATAAAAAGTACTTGGGATCAGATAAACATATAGGACCAGCGGGCCTGAGGGCATCCTGCTTCTCAAGTCTGGACACTCTGCGGCTCTGCTCCATTTCTTTGGCAGGAGGGGAATGCTTTAGCTGACGAATCTCCCTGCCACTCCTTTTTAAAAAAATCACTCTCCCTATGTGCTGTGGGAGATACCAACGGAGACACTGACCCCAGGACAGAAAGGCAAGCAGAGAATGTAAATCCCTCTGCTTTGCCAGTCCTCTTCCCTAGCTGTGGGCTTTCAGACCCACGCGAGACATGCAGCTACGCGTGGGAAGTGAAAGGGTATGTTCATAGGGCAGCCATGGGAGAAGTTTTGTAGCCTGTGACTATACAAGTAGGCAGAATTCTGTATAAACCACTTTTTCAAAGCTCTGAAATGAGCAGCGTATTTGGTCGTGATGATATCCAGGGGAGTACCATCCTCCCCCAGGCTCAGATGATCAATCCATGTTAGCAAACCTATTTCAGAAACAGAAATTAAGTAAATGGAGTCATGCTGACAACAAAAAGGGGGAAAAAACTCTTCTGCTTTATTTTTCTAACTTATTACTGCCTCTAGAATGCTATTGCAGGTATTTCATTATTTGCTCTTATCAATAATAACAAAGAGGTGCAATATTTGACAAAAAAAATTATCCCTTCTCTACCCACGCACTGTCTGTGCCTTGCCTGACACTTCTCAGGCTCACGACTTTTACAACACCCACAGTCTGCATACCTTTTACTGAAGAGTTATCTGGTGCCGCAGCTTGTGTATCTATTGAACATAAGACTGACTCAAGCTTAATTTACAGTGGGTTAGAACGTAGAGGCAAAATTTCAAAATACTATAATGTTTGGAAGACTGATATAAAAATACTTGGGGTCTTCATTGGGGGATAAGAATTAACATTTTAATTACTCGGCTCTGTGTGTCTAACAAAAGCATATTTGTTTTTAAATTGAAGGTGAGCCATTCTCTTTGGTTAAACTCTAAATTTTACATTGAGATTTGGGGAAGAACTACACAACTATTCCTGTCCAAGGGTTTCATCAAGTACCAACCAGAAAATAGAACCTGACATGGCTCTCTGGGTGTTCATATGAGTACAACTCCATGCCCACCACCACCTAAAAGCAACTGCCAGCTTGTAGAGTGAGCATTGCCCCCTCAGCATTCATCAGCCTTTGGGGGGAATTGGTAAGGGAGGAAAAGGCAGGAAAAAGCAAGCACAATGTCCAGATGCAGGAGGATTTCTTCATATAAGATAAAGGAAGAAAATAAAGAGTGAAGACTAACATAGCATAGGTAACAAAAATATAAACTTTGCCTGATTCACTTACATTTGTTTCTCTGGACTTTTTAAGAGGCCTCAGAGCGTGGGCTTTGAAGGCCCTTAAGTCAATTAAAACACGGAGTTTAATCATAAACAGACTCCACCGTGAGGACACTACAGGGATGTCATTCCTCCGGGACCAGCCCAGCTCCTGCTGGGGATGTGGGTACCCAGCGTGGTGGGAGCAGGAGGCTGGTGCTGGGCGCTGACAATCCTGATACCCACCCAAGGGATGCGCAGCCAGATCCCGGATTTTTAGTGTCTGCTTGGGAGTCACCACAGCGTATGGCAGCGGTAAGCTGTGACCAGAGCTTCCCAGACACACTGTCAAGCCATGATGCATGTTCAGCATCGTTCGCTTTTGTACTCTCCCAGGCGAGCCCACCAGCCAGGGTGGGTGGGTGAAGGAAGCTGCTCCTGGCTGGGCCACGGCTCAATTTCTGGATATTAAAGTAGACTCTCCCTTCACTGAAACTCAGTGGATATGCAGACTTTCATTATCTTGGCCATTTATTTATCATGCTTTTATTAGATTTTGCTCCTAAAACCATGTCCTCGAGCAACTGAATTTTTACATCTTGTTAACTTATAGGGAATATTTTTGATCATATGTCAGTACTTGTTTACATCTCAGGGTAAGGGTCTTCTGTAGGTATCACCACAGTCAAAAGTAAATTGCCACTTATGTTTCATGAAACATTTTTCTTTTGTGATAATTCTCTGCTTTGAAAGGAAAACAGAAATAGTAGCTGGACAAAAAGGGGGAAATTGGTCTTTAGCAATATTCTGGCTTACGTGCTTGTCAATGAAAGACTAAACACCATGCAAAAAAGACAATATTAACATAATCTCTATTTTAATGGCATGAACATGCTTCTGACTTGCTGAAACCTCTACCAGGAGTCAGTCCTCAGGGCCAATGAACAGAATGGGAAATAGAGCATATTTCAAAGCTGAGTAAAAGTACCTTTGAATAATTTATGATCATCAATGTTTTATTTTTCTAAATATAATATTTATGACTCTCATTTATGAAATTACTTAATGAAACATAAAATGTTATGAGCTATAATTTATTTTGTTAAAATGAAAATCAGGAACATTCAATTACTGGTACAGATAATCTCATCTGAATTGAATCCCTATTGCTGGGCAGCCTCTAATTCTTTCTAAAGCTCAGAAGCCACAAATACATTACTTACAGAACAACCGTTCTTCTTGAAGAATACAGAGACCATACAGCACCCACGAGACTGCTTGTTATATTTATTTTACATGGAATGAAACAGGCTTAAAAACTCTCCACTGCCTTGGATCACAAAACCCCAACCTGCAAATATGTATAAATATTAATAACCTTAACTAGTATACCTGACGTTAGGAGAACACTCATATATTTAAACTAAAATACATAAGTAACTGCAATTAATAACATTCTTTGAAGACAGGTACTCTGAAGTATTCCAGGTATTTATCAACGCAGCTTCTTGTAAAGATATCTGGAGACGACCTCATCTATACCTGCCACTGATAAAAACAGAGTTGAAAACTGTCAGAACTCATAAATTTATCATACACAGATTTGAAACCTAATCTAAACCAAAATGCCTGGTTTGGGATATATTGCTTTCCTATTCTTTCACAGCTATCTACTCCAAAGTGATAACTGCTTTCACAAAACACTTACTCTGCATGAGTAAGTTAGTGGCACAGAGCACTGGAACAGGCTGCCCGGAGAGGTTGTGGAGTCTCCTTCTCTGGAGACATTCAAAGCACGCCTGGATGCGTTCCTGTGGGATCTGATCTAGGTGTTCCTGCTCCGGCAGGGGGATTGGACTAGAGGATCTTTTGAGGTCCCTTCCAATCCCTAACATTCTGTGATTCTGTCATTCTTTGATATAAAGAAAAACTCTGAGAACAGTGTTCACTTTGCACACAAGCATAATACAATAATGGCACATCCCAAAACATTTACAAATGCTAAATGTCACTTTGAAATATGGAGTGTGTAGGGGAATGATTTGTGAATTTGGCACAAAAAATGATGACCTTATCATTGCAGTAAATTCTATTATCTTAAAAAATGAATATATTTTCACAGTATTGTTGTCGATGCAGCCCAAGCAAGAAGCATCAGAGCAATTCCAGCAGGCATTATAAAACCCCCCATATTTGTTGCCAATTTTAAGTTCATTACGTAACACACCCAGACAATTTTTTCTTAAAACTACATCTTCATCCTAGAGGGCACTTGTGGAAGGGAATGACCAAAATAAAAAACAAACCTGTGAACTTTCTGTACTGATGTTTAGATTTGTAGTTTGTGTTTGTGCCATATTACAAAGGAAGTAAGGAGTGCCAGTACTGGTATGAAACCAAAAATTGTTTTAAAATCAGGTTGGGATTTGTTTGAACTCACCTGAGAAGCAGTGGGCTGCAACCAGCTGCTGACAAAAGTGTTTGGGTAAATCCAGCCAAATTCCACATGGTACAAAATGTGACATGGGAGGACAAAACTGACAGAACACCAGAACACCACTGTCAGCATCCTGGCATATCTACCCTAGCATACTTTGGTATAGGCTCAGGCCTGCTTGAATTTGCCTCCAGATGCAAAGAACCCTCCTTTAGGCTATTTTAATAACTGAATCTCTAGAACAGCACTCGAGGTATGTTTTTTGCACATAGCTGTACCTTAAAAAGAGCTTGCAAACAGTGAATACAGCTGGAGAGATGTTTCTTTGTCCAGGGTACCAGTGTTTTAATAGCCCGAGACTCTTTCAAATTTAGGCAAATTGCAGGCACTTCCAAAATGTTTTTTGAAGTGTCTTTGTACTTGCAGTCTGGCATGGAGCAGCCTCCATGAAGGAAGCCAAGATTTGGGCCTTTTCTCTGGTGTGTATGTACATTGGAAATAAGAGCCCACTGTTTACTTCAGTCACTGCTGTTACCCTTAGGGAGAATTAAATAAAGAAAGCACCAGAGCTGGTGAGTTCCATATAAAACAGCAGGGAAAGGATGGGAGGTTGCAGAGGAAGCATCAATCGGAAGTAGGATGTCCCAAACCAGCTGAGATAATACTTCCTGAGGTATAGTCACTGGGTGATACACAAAGGCATGAGCACTCCACCTCTTATTTCCTTGACAAGAACACATTTTTTTCACAGATGGGCTAGTAAATCCCATTAACTCATTCAAGATCAAAAAGATTTTTTCTTACTTTTAAGGCTTCTAAAATCTATGACACCTCTCCTAGTTAAAACCCACTACCTTACCTGTCTTGATTCATTAATGGATACTATTTATACCTATTTATGGACCCCATTGGGGGCCGACTTTACAACATAGTAGTTAACGTGAAATCCAAGTAGGTTGTGTTTTAGATCCAGAAAATCTGGATGCTCTAGGCTTCTATTCCATTCTTTATTTACATTATAAATCAGTGCAGATAGACAAAAGAATAAAAAACTTCTGAACTGGATAAGCCTTTAAAAGTGGATTCTGTTCTGTTTTATGACTGTTTTAATGATTTTGTGAACTGAACTTGCACTCGGGCTCAAATCTTTGCTAGTGTATCTAAGTTCAAGTGACACCCATTAAAGCTGATACAAGTCCTCCAGTGCAAAGGGGACATCAGTGGCTATATGGGCAGGGGGGAGTGGAACAAATTAGTTTCACTTCAGACTTACATTTCTTGGCCTGATTTACAATGTTAAGATACTGGAAGGGTTTACCCGGCCCAGATACCTGTTTCTCGTTTCAGTAGCACTGGAGGGAAACCAGTGGTTTAGGCAGCAAAATAACAATTGGTCTGTATTTGTAATGTGTACTTAAGTAGCAAACCTAAGTTCATTGTTATTTGAGTTATTGGAATTCTGTCAGTTATTGACTGAAGAATATTTTTGAGTCATGGACTTTAAGAGGGTATAAATTGGACTAGTGGATATCTGTAAATGAGATTAATAGCATCATATTTATGGCTAATTCACATAACTAATTTTCCTTAGAAAATGGTCAAACACATTGGAAGGCCAAGTGATTACATGGAACACATATTTGTATATAAGGACAGAGAGTTAGCTGGATGTGTACTTAGTCTAAAGAGGGAATGATTTATCAAAGAAGAAAAAGTGGGAGAAAACCTTAAGAGTACTTTAATGTGTTTTCATCTTACAAACAAAAAGAAAATAAAAAAGTAATGAAAATTGAGTAGAAGTTACCTAGGAGACATCTCTTATGAGATCTTTGTTATGAATTTTTTTAGAGTACTAATTGACTTTTGACACCACCAAGCTGTCTTATAGACTTTATTCAGCAGGTGATTAAAACATCTAGATGATCAGTTCCCAGTGTTTTTTCATATGCTCTCTAGGTTAAAATAATAGGAGCTCTGAGCAGCAGTCTGTCAGCTTGAACCTTTCACAATTGTAAAGATATGTGTTGGTTTTTAAAATTTTATTTTATAACCAAGATAAATAAGCATTTGGTCTTCCAGTTTCAAATTTCCAGACCTTTTCTGTATGATTAAAATGGTGCATTATTCCTTATAGCGTTTTTCAGGGAGAATCAGCACATTTCCAAATCCAGACTATGACTGTATCACAAGACCTCTCTGCATAGCTGCATGTCTGAGTACCAGCCCAGGTACTTTTATTTGTATGGTATACTAAGATTCCTTCTTCTGAGAAGTAAAATTAATATATTAATTTTAATATAGTCATAGAAAGCATCATGAGATAATAAATTAGATTAGTGTATATTTAGACTGGGGAGACATCTAATTTAATTACCTTTCTGGGAATAACTCCTTTCCTATTTGTATGATGGAAGAAATGGGTGCTGGAATAGTTATCAGCATAAACAAATGCTCTGTAATTAACTTACAGGTGAGTAGGAGTCTGGGGCTGACAAAAGGCACATTGGCATTTATATACCTGACTAGTCCACCATTAGATGTTTATTTTGAGTGTGTATTTAGTGGGGTTGTTTGTCTGGGTGGTGACAAGACAACACATTTTCCCACCTACTCATCTCATGGTCTCTATGTACTTGTTTTGTGAACCATTCAGCTAATTCTGATGGGCAGGGTTGCTGACTGCATTACCAAATGGCCAATCTGTGGAGAAAATAAGGAGTGTCTCTGAAGTCAAGGCTGACACATTTTTCCCTTGTTTTTGGTACAGAGGTAATGGGGTAATGAGAAACCACAATAACATTATGGAAAAATATATGAATTTAAGAATGAAAAAAATTTAGAAGAGTCAAAAACTGTGTAGGAAGGGAGTCCCATGACTTTCCCACACTTCTTTTAGTAACAGCTGGAGCAGTTAATTGTTTCCAAGCTGTTAAACTTTAAGGTATAATTGTTCCTATCATTTCTTAGTATTCTGGATTTTCTGTACAGAAGGATGCTTCTAAATGTGGATAATTGAAACTAGTGCACAGCTATGAAAAAATTTTTCTTTATTTGTTTACTACTTTTCTGTATGGATGTGGTTTCCTCCTCTCCCCCCAAAAAAAAGAAAAAAAAAAAAAAAACGAAAATTCCCTCCTGTATAAAAAGGAAAGGAAAACCCTGACAAAAACTGTGAGAAGTGGATATTCTCTCAAATGGGATTTACACCTCTAAGTTGATGAAATTTACACCTGTGTTGAATGCTGATATGAGACTTGTACACTTTTTAAGAACTATTAAAGACCTGTGAGGAATCACTGGAGAGAGATAACTCAGCCTAATAACTAGAATTAGGTCCAAATTTTCTACAAAATATCCTTTTTCTAAAATGCCTTGCACTACATTTTTATTGTTTTTGGTGACAGGATAACTTACTTTATAGTTCTCTTCAGAAAAATATAGCCTTCAGTTTCCTTATTTTTTTCATCATGATCTTTACTTTTTTTTTTTTTCCTTTTTCAAACTTCGGGCAATATCTTGTATAATATAGAGGCCCAGTATATCAAATGAGGGTGTCTGCATCTGGTTGTGCAGTCCAAAATAGAATCCTGTGATCATCCAGCATTCTGTTTTGCTGTTTGGAATGCAGTTTGACCGCCTGGACATGAGATTTAAGAAATGTGGATAGACAAAGATATTCTGGGAAATTTAGACAAAGAAGTAAATAATGGATCATCAAGTTTTACATGTAAACAATAATGGTGTTTGCATGTGTAGGTTGTTTTTTCTTTAGATAGCTATTACTACACTGATGTTATGTATCATTACAAATACTGACAATAAGAACAGTCAATTAATCAAGCAGTCATATTGCATGTTGGTACTTAGTGTATTTTCATGCTTATATCTTGTTGTTTATCTGTAAAAAAAAGTAATAATCTTCTACTTCTTGCCTAAAGCTTCCAACTTGGCAGCATTGTTGTATTTAGGAAAAAGACAACAAGTTTATACCAGAGCTTGCTTCCTTCAAGAGCTTCCAGTGGCATTTAATCACTTTCCTTCTGCTTCTTGTTCTCCGGGAGACTCATCTTTCCCCTCCTTTAGCTGCAAGATGTCTTAGCCAAGAGGTGGGAAATTTTTCAGGTCTGCAGCTGCCTTCAGACAGGGGAAAGAGAAGACAGCTGTGGGGTTATCTGGGGACTTATTTTCATCAAGAAAGCAAAAAAGTCTCTAAAGGAGTAGGGGGTTCTCTGAGATGCAGATTGCGAATATGGAAATATGGAATGATGAAATAGTTCCTAGGATTTTAATTACTGAAGTTATTAAATAGTGAAATCAGCTCTGTACACAGTGAGGAAGAGCATGTAGTACATATTGTACTCAGAAAGAGTATGTAGTATTTCTGGGAATTCATCTGAAAAGGAGGGCAGTACTTTTGGACAAGAATACTACTTTATATCCACTGTGGATATGAAGTTTTTACATTGCTACCAAGTTCTAATTAATTTGAGAGTAATCCACTGTGGAAGAGAACTGTAGAATTTCACCTAAATTTGATTTGTTTCAATAATCAGATGCTGATGGACATCCTTGACATACGGAAAGGAGCAAAGAGCACACGGAACAATATACAGAGGTAAGGGGAGGGAGCTGTATGCTGCTTATTTCTTGAGATCAGTTTTGAAATGCTGACTGAGATGGCAGAGGTCACCTACTGCGTAAGCCATACTAACCACAGTCATTGCAGAGAACAGGGAGGAAGAAGAAGAAGAAGAAATATTTTGGTATCTGAAATCTCCAAGGGGACTTTCAGAACTCACAATTTTCTAGTTTCTCCTGGACCAAGTATAGTACAGATCCACTTATCTCCTTCAAAGGCGAGAAAGCTTCATTTTAATTTATTCTTTTCTTTTCCCATAGTAATGCTGCAGATTACTTAATTAGCTGGAAAAGTTATTTAGTCACAAACTTGATGTCTGAGATTGATGCTTCCCAAGGATATGTGCCAGCTCTCTTGTTGACTGTGTATTATTTCAGTAGGGTTCACACAGAATGCCATTAACAAGCCTACCATCATTATTCTAACTTTTGTCTTGGATATCTGTTGAGCCTCCCATCATTAAATGAGATCAGAGTTTCCCATAATATCACTCTTGAACAAATGCTTGCCAAATGTATGCTACTAAATCCGTATAAGTGCTCGGGGCGAGTGCAAAAATGCAAGGTGTTTCTAATTTTTCCTTGTGAACACCTACTCAGATATTCCAGAAAAATAATATTCAACTATGCAGCTGTCCTGAACTGCCCTGATGATGGAGATAATAGTTTTATTAGAGGTAGGACATAGTTCCATCTGCTTCTGTCAGGCTGATTTACAGAACTGGAAATGTTTCTGTTCTTTCATTTTTCCTCCCAGTGATCATCACACCTATTAATGAAATGTACATTTCTGGGTATTTTTCCCCCATTGTTCAAGGTTAATGAAACAGCATGAAAGCATGGTTGCTCTTTAAATTTGGAGCACATTCTGAACATTTGTTGCTGCAAAAACAAAAAGACATTACCTTTTTATTTTTCCGTAAGTCAGGCAAAGGCTGCGCTTCATCATATCTCTCTGACACATCGTAATGAGACAAGAGCTACCAGACAGAAATTTCAAAAAATCAAACATTGAACTTAGGAAAAAACTCTGTTTTCTTGATAGGATCTATTTCCTTACTAAACAGATTTTAACACCTGTTCTAAGAGTGTTTCAGCCAAAGCAGTTATGATGGCAAAAGACTATTAAAATTGTTATGTGATCCTGGGCAATGAGAGTTGAGAAGTTTTTATAGGAAAAAAAACAGAAATTAAGAGAACATAAATCCAAACAGAAAATAATTATAGTCTTGGGATGCTAGACAGTATATCTGAAGCTATTTAATGTACTTTCCATTGTCATTCAATGAACTTGACTTTTGAAGATCCAGAGAAACTTGAAATAGATGCTTATGTTTTAAACTTCATGGCAAGTGCTACTTCAAGAGAAACACTCAGTGGTGACAGTATTCCCTGTTCCAAAAGGCTGGTTCCAGGAGTCAGATGAAGGCAGGTTGTAGAAAAGAATTGCTGCCCCAACTGAAAATATAATACAGACATGTAAATTGGCATTCTTTTCTTATGCTTATCTAACCAATCATTATAATAGTTGTAACAATTTCAGATTGCCTGGGGATGTGAAAAAGACTGCATATCTAGGAATAATGCTTTTTTCAGTTACTCTTTTACTGCAATTTAGCAAATTTATTGTAACAATGGTATAGTCTGAAGTGTATATATGAATTTATGAAAAATTTTACAATGTATAAAATTGTAAGTTAACAGATCCTTATTGTTCTTCTTGGCTCTCATAATCTCTAGAAGAATTCTCCGGGTTTAACCTTTAGATCTCACTTTTTTTTTTCTTCCATTAATGGGTTTGTGTAACTTCTTTCAGTCTTGTTTTTCCTACTTCATATAGGCTTAGGTTGGCCAGGGAAATCCACCCATAAA
Source organism: Pterocles orientalis (assembly GCA_011057875.1). NCBI lineage: Eukaryota > Metazoa > Chordata > Aves > Pterocliformes > Pteroclidae > Pterocles > Pterocles orientalis. Next base: position 94,276 of record WKFP01013329.1, on the reverse strand, counting down.
ACACTAGATAAGTACAAACTGTCAGATTCAGAATTCTGTACTTCCAAGTAGGCATCATCTGTCAATACATCTGTATTCGTGTTTTGTTAGAGTTCTTCTGAAATCTATGAATGTAAAGTTTTAATACAAAATATGCAGTTCTTTCAAAGCATAATAATTGAATAATGAAAGTGTGGTGTTATTGAAAGTACTTGCTTCTCTTTTCTTACACAAATACTTATAAGTACTTTATATTAATTTTTGTCATGTTTCTTGAGGTAGAAGTTGTTAGGGCTTATGCAACATTTGCAAAAAAGAAAAAAAGGTGGTCCTTTTGTTCTTCAGTGATAATTAATGTCCCTGTTGAAATCAAAGTGAACCAGTTTTCTATAAGGACTTAAGTTACTAAAGTAGATCAAATGCCTTGTTTAGGAAGTACGTGCCATTGACTGTGGCCACCTGTCACCAATTCTACCTAAACCACTGCAATTTCAGTGGAACTGTGGTTCCTCTAGATTTCTGTGATCATATTGTTATATAGATAGATATTTTTTGACCAGGTATTCAGCAAAGTAAATGGTCATATAAAAGCAAAATATGTACATTTATTTATATATGTGATCACATGTGAATTGGAGAGTCCAATAACACTGTCTTTACTAGTTTTTTTACTAGTGTCTTTACTACAAGAATTTTTTTATAATGTACCATATGGTCATGTTTTTATTCACATGTTATCTTCCTGTACTTAAAAGAATGGGCTGGCATGCCCTAATTGAGTGTACGTGTGTGGACACAAAATACACCTTGGTGGAGAAAGAATGCCGCACATGGAAAGGTATTCCAGCCATGTGGAGGGAAACTGAAACTTACTTACACTGTTTGCTCTCCTCTTCAATATTCACCTGGAGGGATCATATTCCAAGACAGGAAAATAATACAGAGTTTGGCTTTTGCAGTGAAACTTCAGGCTGCTGTATATTTACCAACATGACCATTCATTTTTTTTGTAGTAATGTTCTGAGACACAGCTGTGATTGTTGCTTTTTCTCCCTTTCCGTGAAGCGTAAAGTGAGGTTTGTTGTTGCAAAAAAGATTTGGATGTGATGGGCAACAATTATGCCCCACTAGGGACTGTGCTCTGTAAAGTGAGATTACTCTGCAATGGGAGATAACTCTGCAATGGGAGGATGCCTGTTGTGAACTCACACCCATTAGGATCTCTCTGCTAGCTGGCAATGGAACTCAAATAAAAATTACTCTTTTCCCCACCCCTGCTCCCCTCATTTCATTACTACTTGAGTAGGTCTCTAGGGATACCAGTATTTCACTATGTTAAAGAAGCATCTAATCAGCTCTCTTTTGAGGATTGATTATAACAGAATATAATGGGAAAGACAGAAAGGACAGGTAACACTATAACAGAAAATAAAAAGTGTTAATGTCACAAGCAGTCCTCACAGTTCCTCATTCGCCTAGCCTTTGCTTGGTTATTAACTGTTCTGTCAAAGGTGGATCTTATGCAAGATGAAATTACGGGGAGTTGAACCCAAGTTTTTGAAGGTTATGACAAAAAAGTCACATTTTCAGCAACAGCAAGCAGGACAGAGATAGTCATGTCTTATGCTATACCCACACGAATATTCTCTGCTTCATTCTAGTTTGAAAGGTGTATATAAACTACCATTCAACAATCGTTTCAGTAAGTATTCAAATTATGTCATCTTACAAACTAAGGGAAAGTAAAAGTCCAGTATCAGCAGTATTCTTTTGGATATTAAACTTGCAGTTGGTTACAGTCCACTTAACTTCCCTGAAATAATTCAGGCTGTTTCCAAGCCTGTTTGTAAGCCAACTGTTTCACATAGTAGGTGCAACAGTTTTTCTTCACTTACTTTCAGCTAGCATGATTTTTTTTTATTAAAAAAACCAAACAACAAATCCAAAAAGCCCTTAAAGTACTACTCTACTGCTCTCTTAGGTTTTATAAAAGTTTGCTGTCGTAAGAGACATGAGGTTCAAAAAGGCAAAGAGATTGTTTTTCATCAGCATCATGACAGTTGGTAGGAAAAAAAAAAAACAGGGGAAAGACTTATGGAAAAGAAGAAAAGCACAGTTTTATCACTGAAGTTTGTTTACAAGCTGATAAACAGAACTGTTATCTGGCCATTGGAATCTCTCACTATGTTTAGTGGAGAATGAACACACTTCCAGTCTCTGGTGCAGATACTGAAGGTCTGCACGTAAATGGGGTCACGTACACAAAAAAGCACTCCTGCTTTTTTCTCTTTGTAATGGATACTGAAGTTGACACAGATGGTAGTAATAAGAAGGCAAACTCCAAGGCTGCCAACTGCGTCAGTCCTAGGTCTTTCAACACACCTCATCTGAAACGATAACTATAACTCTTCCATTGTGCACTGCCACTGTGCCACACATCTTTTAAAAATATTAAGAAAATTGTTCAGAGAACTTTCTCTACCGAAGCATTGTTGGAAAAAAAATCCTGTATATATGTATTCAAACTTCTTTTGTTAATTGAGGTTGTCTTAAGAGTTTTAATGCTTCCCAGCAATGATCTCTTTTCAAAGATGAATTAAAAGTTGCACTCAAGTTTATGTCTTAGCTGATTCTCCCACTGTGGCTTCTGTTATCTAAGCGTCATCTGTTCAGCCCTGCAATGCAGTACAGCAACAAAAAGGCAGGACTGAGTGATATGTCCCAGGTGCATGCTCTCTGGATAAGAGTAAATGGGAATCTGCTCAGAGTAGAAAAACTACTCCCTTTCAGTTTTTAAATTGAAACAAGTTAAATAAGCATAAAATTAAATGGAAAAAAAATGATTTGGGATATGACTTTTCAGGTATCTTCAGAGGTTTTAATATAACTGTGGCTCAGCAAAAGTATTTTAAAATGTTTTGCACTTGAAAAACTTGGTATCATTAGGCATGTGTAGAGAAACCATCAGCAGAATTTAAATTGGACTCTTCCTTCAGTGTCAACAGCAGCCATTTGCAACATTTTCATTAATACTAGGATTGCATAGATTGTACTTGATGTTACCGGTTTAAATCACTTCTGTGCTTTATGTTATATTTTTTCCTTTTTTTTAAATCTTATGTTTTGCTGGGATTAATGAGAACCATGTCTTTAGAGCTAGTGTGTAAGTACAATGGTGGAAGAAATAATTAGTCCTTATTTTTTTCAAAGATCTTTTAAACCCTTTTCACTAAGATGCCTTTCTGATCTATCCAAAAAAGCTAATTTCTCAGTCTTCTCTGTTCTCCCCCTCATACATAACAAGTGTTGCATGTACATATTTATAAGTACTTAAATATATAAATACGAATATAAATCCCTCAAAATAAACTGTGAATCAGCTGTGACTGTGATTGATTCATACCAAATGCAGGAGCTGCCCTGGAGCTGGGGCCAGCATGCTGAATCCCTCCCTGCCTCCCAGAGTCCCCTGCTGGGATGTTGACTTGGAGAGTGGGTAATAAAGGTTGAAATCCCACTCTACAGAAGGGAAAGTAGGGTCTGATATCTCACTTTGGGAATGACACTTTCTTTGCTGTATATAAAAAGCAGAACACCCCAATACTGGTATATTTTCTGCTAACTGTGATTAAGTGAAGGCAATGGCTGACCAGGGAGACTCACTCTGGTGGGAGATATACATGCTAGAGTGCTTTGCAGGTCCTCATCCGTTTGATCCTCTAGGCTGGAGAAGTGACCTGCTGAGGTATGGTTAGGTTGACACATCAAGCAGGTCCAAAGGATCTCAGCCCAATGAAGGCTAAAGACATCTGGATCTAGGAGGAGCAATGGAGCATATTGTCTGGATCACAGTTTTGGATACTGGCACCTCAGTTCTATTCAAAATAGGTGATAGGTACTGCACTGTATTTTAGATTTGGCCTCTTGTCCTTTATGAAATGTTAGGTACACATTGGGGAAAAGCAAAATAATTTTCATTATTTTCTTTCTGGTTACCTCAGTGAACTCTATTAATTCAGGACACAATGTACTGAACTCCAATAAGATGAGAAAATGTTATCATCTTTAGTGCAATAACAACCCATCACTGAATTTAAATTTGTAGATATCCCTAGTATATAACTGTGCTGGTTTGTTTAAACCATGACAGTAAGGAATTACTTCATTAGCATAATACTTTTTGCTTCTGTCTAGAAATGGAACTTGTACCATTACAAATATAACCATAAAATGCAAAAGCAAATTTTTAGGTGTCAGTCTTACAGAAAACAGATGAGTGTGGTGGAGCATGGAAGGAAGTGTGCCTTTTATTGGGACTTTAAGCAAGAACCTGTTAACCTAATAACACCGAAATTTTCCCAATAAAAAGAATCCAAATCACTTTGCAGTAAAATGAGATTAATAAACTTGCAGACATCAGTGTTGAATATAAAGAGCATGCACTGTAGGAATTAAATAATCTCATGCATTAGATTCCAGCAGCTGCAAGCAACAATTTAACAGTAACCACCAGTGGTGATTTTTGTCCTTGATTTTTATTTCCAGCAGGTGTCCCCTTCTGGTAATAGTGAAGGACTCCTAAAAGACAGAGTGGAAATAGTGAGTGTATAAGTACTCCTCCAAGTCTTTTAAAATTAAATGGACATTCCTGAAGCTTAAAATATCCTTTAAGTGTGCACTTACATACTCATAATTTTATTTAAAAGAAGAGGCTGCTTCTCAGGAACTCCGTTTGCTATGATTAGATTGACAAACTAATACTGCTAACTACTGGTCATTTAAGGTCTAATCAACAGGATGGCTTTGGGGAATGTAATTACTACAACTAACATAAATTTTGTAAAATATTTGCTTGATAGACTACCATATATGATAGGTATGAATTTCGCATAATACCTTAAGATAAGGCATTTTCCCTAGGTGGGTGTAGTGGCAAAGTGTTCTCTTAAAAAAACCCAACAAAACAACAAAACCAAAACCCCCCCAAACCAAACACGAAAACCCACTAAAACCTCAACCATGAAAACATTAAGCCTGGTCTGACCCTAAATGTCAGCATAATGCAAAGTCCGGGGCAAGCGTATGGAAGAGAAAGGACATCCAAAGACTTCTGAGGAGGTCATGGGAAATGTCGCCTACCTTGAACTTGACTATAATCAGTTCTAATTGCTAAAAGGCTCATGTTATTTTTAAAGAATGCAATAATAAAATTTCAGCTTCCTGGAACTCGAATCAGATGTTACATTTAATATGAGAAGAATCTTTCCTTGGCGATTGTGTTGATTGCATGGTAAATGTGACTTGTTATCTTTATTTTCAAATAGCTCTCTGTACTACACATTACTGGAATAACTATTGTTACTAAAAAGAAGATAAAAGTAACTTTCTCCTTAGGCAAAATAAATAAATTATAATTGATTATATAACAGTTTTAAATTTTTTAGAAAATAATTTTCTTTGTTCCTTTACATGCTCATTATTAATAATATTATTAGCTTTTACAAGTTCAAGCACTAAAAATGCATTTTAATAGTTGAAGCTTTCAGCTCAGAACAACTATATGGTATGTGACAGTCAGCAGGAACTCTTCCAGACATGCTGCACTGCGTATACTGGGCCAAATACTCAGCTCAAATAAATTCCTTTGAGACACTCAAAATGCCCATGAATGCTGTTCTTCTGAACTAGGTTCTTAACATTTTCTTTTGCAGTCCACTTTGGTGTATTGGGAAGTAGAAGAAGTAGTATTCACACAAATCTATATATTTTTTTAAACCTTATACAGAAGAGCTTGTACAGAGTTATTCATCTTTGCTATAGAATTTATAACTAGGTTTGAAATATCCTAGAAGTGTGATCAATCCCTCATAACTTATATATGTATTTTTTTCACAAGGAGGAATACACAGGATTTTTTTTTCCATAGGCAGAATGGACCTATGATTCATTATATCCTTGTTATCGAATACTAGGCCAGAACTGGTTACCTGACTCATGTAGTTGTCTCGTTTTTAAGGTGGGTCTTAGCTTCCAGTCTAACATTGACTTCCAGTTCCCCATGACATGTGCTCACATCCTACAGCTTTCTTCCCAACTGAATGGAAGAAACTGGTAGTCAGTGGTCAAAATGACATTTGCAGCAAAGCATAACGCACTTGAACAATTGTTTAAAATAAACTGTAAATAGCAAACTAGGAATTCTCCAAGGCCCAGCCTTCCTGGATCTGAGTGGGCCTATGGAGATGGCCTATTCCTCCAAAGCAAATATGTCTCTTTCTGTTGCTATCTCAGAGTCTTCCTAATCTTCTGCTGACAGCTTCTCAAGGACAGTTCTCTTCTACTTTTGAGAGACTTCTAACAGGTCATTATTGCATTTTGTCTGCCTGGTAGAACACACTTTCATCTTCCTTGAAAGCAGGATAAAAGGTTACTGGAACTCATGGATCTGTGCATTTTCTTTCATGTACCCTCTTTCTGTTTTGTTCCTGGGTTTTTTCCCTGATTTTTTTAAATGTATGTATTAGCATGTGCATGTTTGTATGCTTTTTGTTGTTGTTGTTGTTGGTTATTTTGGGTTTTTTTGGGTGGAGGGTGTGTTTGTTTCTTTGGGTTTTTTTTTTCCATGGCATAGGAAGGCAGTTGTGCCATTTTTTGAACTCCTCTGGCTGTTTCAATTTATAAATAATGTCTCCATTGTAGCACCTTCAATGGCTAGTTTAACACTATTCTGAGGAACTCTGTGTGATCTACAGTGAGAGCATTGACTGCAGAGATAAGCATGCTTAGCAGTTTTTATTGCAACTAAATATTAATACTGCTGATTATCAGCACAATCTGAGTGTCAGCACAAGGAAATGACATGGAACATAACTTCTTGAGCCCTACTGCAATTGAGTTGCACTATACCTTTCTAATGTATTAGAGGGATCCCCTCCCAACTCACTTTTTATTCACTCTTTCATAAAAAATGGGTGTTGAGCATTTCTAGGGTGAGATGAAATGGAAATGGTGTTATTGATGCACTGATATAGTCTTCATTCTCTTGACCGTGGTAAATGTAACAGTTGCCTATTGGTCCCTGGGTTCCTTTGATCAGCGTGCCTCCTTCTCACACCCATGGAGTGCCCTGTGCCTGCAAAGCCCTGGTTTTAACTTTGTGCACCTGAGAAGGCCATTAACTCATGGATTTTGCTTCTCTTCAGAATGAAAACCAAAGTACAACTGCCAGTTGCGTTTGGGCAATATGGTCACTTGACAAAACCAAGTATTTGCATTTTCTGTATTTTTATAACAGTAGCCATCTGTCTCTACTTTTCAATATATACTTTAGAAGCGACAGTCAGAAATTCAATGATTCTAGTTTAGCAGTATTCAGGCTACCAATGGTGACCGCAGGAAAGTATAGCACTGACAACATTTTACCTGTTAGAAATGCCATGGAAGAGGGGAACCTGTCACAAAAAAAATTTTTTAAACTGAAAAGGCATGAGCTCATGAGAGCAATTTGCAATGTGGCAAATACATAAGTTGGTGTGAAATCATGGGCTTGACCATTTTTTTGACAGTTTGGTTCTTATTCTGGTTGCCTTGGTCTGGCACACTGTGCTCATCTGAGGGCTCAGGCTGCAGGAGGCAGATGAACTCTTCACCTCCTGAGTGCTTTGGTTTGTTCCTGCTTTGAAGCAGCCTGTAAAAATCAGCTTAAAGGAGTGGCAGTCAGACTGGAAGATGGATGCGGGAGGAGTCCTATCTGCTGCAAAAATATTTCCAGGAATGGAAAATGAAAACTGGATGGCAAAGGACTTCTATAGCTGAAGAAGATTTTAACTTTAGATATATTTCTTATGGCTCATAAGAGTGGAATCAGTGTTAAAAATCTGCTACTGGCAAGGAGAAGGCAGGGGGAGAAGATTTTGATTATTTTAATTACAAAAATATTTATTAACCATGAGTGCAGAGACATGATAGGGAGAAACACATGTGCATTATTAATCATGCATTATTAATCATGAACGATACTAAGGTTACAAATGGGAATCTGCCTGGAGGCAGAGGGCAGAAGAGATGAATTTTATTAAACATAGTGAGCCAATTTCTGTCCTCTGACATACGCACACAGCTTCCATTGAACTCCATGGGAGGCCTACACTTGCATTGCAGGGCATAATTGTGTTCTGCATGTTCCATACATGTTAATCATAATTAAAAATAAAGTTCAAGTCAAGTGAGTGATATATGGTTGAGGCAGGGTCAGGGCCAAGGTAATCTACCTTATCAATATACATTTCCTAAGGTGCCTTGTATCTTGGCAGGTGATTAAAAAAAAGATGTAATTCATATGATATGAATATACACTGATACATGCTGTGTAATATTTCCTGTTATAACACCAGTTTAAATCCTTTTTGTTGCTTTTAAAAGGTTTTTAAAGGATGGTTAAAGCTAAAAAGCTAAAACCAAAGACTTAAAACTCCTGGGAACACCATGATTCTTCCAGCATGATGCTACTGAAATGCAAAGTTATCCCCTATATGTAACAAAATTAATCAATGAAATAAAACTGTAATAATTAGTGTTATCATTGCATGTCTATCTAAAGTGTTAAGTTGTAGCCCTGTTTTATATTATGTGTTTTGGATTTGAAATTTTTCTCTGTATTCCAGAGTAATCTTATTTCCATGCTGTGAGATATTTTGTAAGCAAATTTTACACAGCTTTACTAACTTAGTGGATTCAGTTGTTATAGCTGTGCCTGATTTTTTTCTAATTTGCTGGCTATCTGTCAAATTATTTTGTTATACATTTTTGTATATCTTGTTTTAGAGCTTGTGGTCTAGTCCATCATCTCAGGAAGTGAGTCTTCTTCCCAGCTCTTCTCTGCCTCTCACCATGCCACTACCTTCTTTATATTCATATTTGAGTGCTCACTCTGTTGTCATCTATGTTCAGTGCTTGCTAAACTCAGGCCTCTCCTTTCTTGATACTTCTACTCAAATTAGAGAGCTTTTAACACCTCATAGCTCTGAGCTGAGTGCTTTAAACTGTTTCCTTTCCAGACTCTTGAGTAACTTTCACTGGTGACCTACAGATGATGAGATCTATCAGACAGAAAGTTGCTTTTTTATCTTAATCCACTCCTGTTGATAGGTTTGGAAGACTTTGCTTTGTCCTTGTTTGTCAGCTAAGAATGTTGTCAGATTTACTTCATTACTTTCTGTTTTGAGGACTGCATATTCCAATCTAACTATTCTGACCAAGATATTAATGCAAATATAGTTTCCTGCTTACTCAGTCTGTCTATTTTTCTTCCTTTCTGTGTATAGTTAAAAATCATAATGTGAAGTGATCTAAAGAAACAGTGGCCACTCCTTTTTTTTTGCCCACCTCTTTCCAGGTGTAGAAAAATGAGCATCTTGATTGTGAGCACCTTTGGGAACTAGAGAGATCCAGGCATCAGGTAAGGAAATCTGGTTTACGTCACGGGCAACCTTCTGTCACGGGCAACCTTCTGTCATCCTTCGCATGAGAAGCTTTGCTTCAGAGGATGTTTGGGTCTCCATGTAGTGCCCCACGACTCTGTGTGAAGTACTTAGAGATAAAAGTGAAATCATGCCTTTTCCATAGACTTGGGCAAGACATGATGTTTTGTGTCTGAAAAGAGACAGAACATCTAGACAGTGCGGGAAGAGAAAAGGACCTTCTTCCCTGAGAAGGCAGATAAAAGGGTCAAGAGAGCAACCTCCTTCCTAAATGCCTCCTGCCCCTGGTCACATATGCCATCTAGGACAGGTGGTTTTCTTCAGGATGCAGGTGTTGAGACTTCAGTAGAATGATGTGTGTTATGATACTTTTTCTGCAGTTTAATTCAGATCTTAAGCTAAAAATATTCCTTTGCAGAAAAGCCTTAGAATTTGCATGGTGTTCTGTCTGGAGATCCAGTCACACATCTTCACCAAGGCAGCTTCTGGATTGCCAACAGTTCTGAAGCCTGATTTTTCACTCAGGTCAAAGATGCCAGACAAGATTACTTTAATAGATGTTATATGCATATGTATGCATATATATTTCTAAATATCTTGTTTAAACAAATTAAATTCAGGAGATGGAACTGAGAAATACCTTACATAGTTCTGTGAAGAGGTTACTCAGCTTGCTTGAAATTAGATAGGAAAAGCTCAGATTCCAGGGAAAAAAGAATAAAAGCATTAGCTGTTCTATAAACTATTGATGCATATTATAGACACAGAGAAGCAACCAAAAAATAATTGAAACCACAACATCAGGAGATGCTATTGACCTGAGAGTATGCATGGTATCTGTATTGGATATGAACTTTAATGAAGCTACTGATTTTTTCTGGGAGGGCAAATTAATTATGCAAAGGAAGAGAAATCAGAAACTGACATGATATTTTCCTTCGACACCTGGCCCTCACTCACTAAAAAATTTCTGCCCATATTACAAACTTTCATAGACAGCACTAACTTGTAAAATGCAGGTGAAACAGTAGCTCTGTTTGACATCTACATCACTAAGAAAGATTTATTAATTTCTAATTAGCAAAGATTGCAGATATAGCATCATTTGACATAAGAGACTAGTGTCAAAATAGAGGCCCTTTTTTTCCCTTGTAGGAAAAGTAATATTATTGATTTTAATGAAGATACTGAGATATTTTAAAGGGTGATATATTTGCCCTTTAACAATAACTTGGAAGATTATAAGTTGATTAACTCCTTGGTAATGCTATCTGAAGGTAACTTGGTAAACAGAACCAGATTCTTATTTAATGAATAGATAATGCCATGCCGAAATTTTATTTATCAGTCATTTAAATAAAGTCCATTAGAGAAAATAGCTAAAAATGACTGAAGGTCATTTACCTAATCTTTCAAAATGCACTTTTTGTCATACAGAGCACAGGAAAACAGCACATATTATCTGGATTGTACTTGCACTTAAGTTGTTTTCCCGCTTTCTTTAATGTTCTTTCAGGACATTAAAAATAAGGTTAAACTACATTAACTCGTTCACTCTGTTGATGTTAGAAGTACTTACCCAGAATGCTTCTGACTTGTCTTTGGCATGAAAATCAGTTTCCTTCAAAGCCACTCTCAGGTTGCAACTGAAATCCTCCACGTGTAAACAACTTGAAATTCTTATGCCCATTTGAAAATCCATACTTTACCAAATACTTCCTGGAGATTAACTCAAATGCTTTATGAATTAGAAATGTGAAATTATTCACTTATTAAATTTCAAATTTACTTAGATGTTTTCACATTTGTAAAGACCTATCAAAAATGTTATTTGCTTCAGCTGCTAGGTGTTAGAAATAAGATAAAGTTGCAACAATAAGAAATTGCAGTGTTCAATTTAAATATTATTAACCAGTAACTGTAAGGATAATATGAACAGGTTCAACTTGAATGCTGAAGTGTTTGACTTCTGCAATTGAAATCCACTTAGAAACTTTAAATGTGTGTGTTTTAAGCCTTTTGTACAGCTGCAATGATGATTTCATAATTTCAAGTGATGGCATTTTTGATTATATGGATACAATGTGTCTGAGTCATTTAACAGATTTTAGAGGTAGCAAAAGCTCTTCATGACGTTTCGTGGAGCAAAACTCAGGAGACTATCATGCTAGTGCATACAGGATGTTTGAAACATGGCACAGTCTATGCCAGACTTACATTCATAGGTTCATATATTAAAAGGCAGAAGTAATTATAACAATTTGTTCTGAAAATTGGAATGAGTTAAACTTTCATATGAGGACCTGGAGAATAGTCCCTAATTGTCAGAAGAATGAATTAATAACTTGCCATATAGAAACGAGACTAGAATTATTTGATCTAAATTCCCTTTAAAGCAAAGATTTAGATGAGATTACAACAGACAGTTAAAAAAATTGTATACCTGTATTGACATTGGAGAATCATTGCCGAGGTAGACATCTTTAACCTAGTCTGACTCAAATTTGACTGTCAGCTCCATGTGTATCTAAACACATAATTAACACCCATATGGTTATTACAGAAAGTTTTAATTTTGAAGAAAGAAGGGTATGCACAGTTATGTGAAACAGTTGCTTTATGTATTTGAATGTTAGAAATTTTGGGTTCTGATGCTGCAAATTTTTATTAATTGTTAACTTTATTGATCTGTATTCATGTTGTGCTCAGCAAGCCTGGGTATTAAAAGATAGACATATGCAGGCCTGTGTGATGAGCAGGGTGCAAGCAATGCAAAGTTATAAACAGAAACATTCATGTATAAAGTGGATAATGTGCTTTGGGAACTACTGATGACTAAATGAAGAAAGGAGACTGTTTTAAGAAGTGGATGTTAAGAAAGAAGTGAAGAGAGGAAAGAGGCATTTGATGGGTAAGCAAAGAGAGGTACCTGACCATAACAGTATTAAAGGGGGAGAGAGAGAATGGGAGACAGAGAAGCAGACAGGAGAGGGAAGAGGTGTATGTCATTTGCACACACATGTTTGCAGAATCTCCCTACCTTTTCTTTTCTGTATCCAAACCGACACATCTACCAGACACTTCATAAACTTGTAGGCATCAGGTCATTTTCAGGAACTCCATATCTGATATTAATATCTGCAGAATTTATTAAAGGTTTATTTAAAATCTCATCTATAACTGTATTCCATATAAATTATATAATAGTGATTAATATTTTAGATAGAGCTGTCACAAAACTTGTCATTATGTTCAAATATCTTACCAATGTGTCTAAAAATCATGGTGTTATGCTCTCCATCCCAACTGCAGTTTTTGGTTGTCACAGTAAAATCAAGGGACTGGATATGTACAAGTTAATTGGATAGTTTATTTTTCAAGTAGTTCACTGCAAAGTGAAAATGTCTATGTCAGATGGTATGAGAGAAAGAAGCAGTAAAGTTTTCCAGTCGAAATTTATTGTCATAACAATTTGCCTCCCTTCTGTTATATAGAGGATTAGTAAACAGATTTTTAAAATAAATAGGGACAATAGGTAATTGTGTTCAAGCCTCAAAACTGATGTAATACTGCAGTATCGTTTTCTTATTCTGCCCTAGACAGTTATGGAATATCAGCTGAAATCCTGGCTCCACTGAAGTCAATTCCAAAGCTCCAACTGTTATTCCTGTGATGTGGAGATTTATATGAAATACAGCATTTTCAAGTGACCAAAAGTCTTCATTTGGACTATTTGTAAGAATCTAAAGCGGTACAGAAGAAACTGTTGCCATTCTTGCAAGTTTTCCAACCTAAGGTGGTGGCTTTTAGTTTCAACATCTATATGCCTGCATATTTTTTTTACCCCATTTTGAGAAAGAATATTTTAATCTGAAGTAAGAAAAATCAAATAGGAATAACAGAAAAATAAAGACAGTCTGATTATTAATGTTATTATAAGATTTTTTTAAACTAAAAGATATGTCTTTATCAAGGTATTCTTTTATTCCCCGACATATGTTTTCACTTCCTCTTTGAATTTTAACTTCACACTTCTGAGCATGATGAATGATGACACTGGAAATAGTGTCTGTTTGTATGAAGCTATCCCAAATACAGATGGGAAGCAGACATCAATCTCTTAAGATTTGAAATAAAAGCTAGAATTAAAAAATTCTATCATTAAGTAGAATTGTTTCAAGCTATTTATACTAAAAGAAGAAAGGCTCTGGCATTGTTCAGTCCAAATTGCTGAAGGGCATTTTCTGTGCCTTACATGACCTACTTCTAAAACCACAAGCCTTTAAAATGTCAGAATTAGTAAATTTATTTGTCTTAGTATTTTTTACTATTGAGACAATGCAGAAGATTAAAATCTCCTCTATTTGCACTAACTTATCCCAAAACCAAATATACAAAATAGACAAAGCAACGTAAAATTGTAATTTCTAAAGTCTGTTGTTCTTAAACTTTATATATAGAATGCTGAAAAATTATTCTGTAATACAGTTAGTCTGCAGTATAATTAATCTTCCATCTTCCTATGTTAAGGCTACTTTTGAATGCCTGTTACCATAGAAGAATCTGATCTTTAGGAAACAACTTTAATTACTAAGTATGGACTGGTAGCAGCACTCCACTCTCACATGCACAGCAGCATGTCTTTTCAGAGTCAGTTTAAAGTGAAGTTTTAACCTCTGTGCAGTATAAGAAGATGAAATATGTCTTCAATTTTGTGGACAGAGGCTGTGAATAAGAACGTGACCGTCAGTCCGTCTTAAAATAAATCTTTTCCGTATTTTCTGTCAAAAAATAGGATCTTTGTGAAAAATCTGTTGATTTTTTTTGTTGTTTTGCTTTGTTTTTTCCTGGGCCTTCAATTTGTTTTTCAAATGTTGCCTATAATAAAAAATCTCTCCTAGGACAGGGTCATTTTTGGAGAAACATTTGAAGAGTGATGGATTGATGCGTCTTCCCTGCATGTTGTGTGGAACTGAAACAACTGGCTTTCCTTTCCTGTTGCCATTTCATGAAAACTTCTCATGTGGAAGGTAACTACAGTCTTCCATAGCTCTCAGTAACTGGAGCCCTAACAGAAATCCGCTACTATTTCTCTACAGCCCTTTTTTCTAAGGTTTGCCAGAAACTGACAGAAAATATTAAAATGCATGATAAATAATTGAAATGCTATGTATTTCAGTCTTGGGAGATTAAAAAGATACTGCACACATATCTTCATGTTCTGTACCCCTGAGAAGGAAGTCTGAAGAATTAGAAACTTTATAATGCATGAGGATAATAATCTGAGTGTATTATGTGTATTACAAGCAGCTTGGAACTAAACACAGTCAATATGTCAGTAAAAATCTCCATCACTTGAGGTAGTGAAGAAAAATTTAACTTTTCATGGGTGGCTACTAGACAGGAAAGTCATGCACATAACAATAGCAGTACCTTCTTAAAGGAGCAAACCCCATGTTTCTTTCTGATGCTCTCCCTTAAAGGACTCTTTTATTGTTAAAACAGTTGTTGGAGACAGGATACCTACACATAAATGCTTCACACGTGTTTCTGCCTGAATGGCAAGGGTTGGCACTTGGGTCTGCAAGCTGGGAGCTGTGGCTTCCCATCCGAACTGAGTCCTAGAACAGAGACCTGAAAGCAAACCGCATGGGTGCCAGAGGAGAATAGGAAAGACTGCATCCTTGATCGCCCTCCTTTATCACACAAGTGAGGATCTGTCCACAAGCGGTGGCTACAGTATTCTTGATATTACTATGAAGAAAAAAAAAAAAAAGTAATGTTTGCTTTGGTGATCTCTGCTGCTCTGTCTACTTTTCTGTTAAGTTGCAAACTTGAAAAGATAGTCTCCTCTGCTAATTCAGTTATGCCAAACTGTCCTTTTTTTTTTTTTTTTTAAGAACAAGCTATGCAAACAAAACTTCCTTCACAAACATAATCCCTTAAACCTTTTTTTCTGAAGTCAGAATCTGTCTGTGAAAGGTGATAAATCCCAGTGGTATGGAAAAGCCTGGAAAAATCTGGCCTGAAAACTCAAAGTGAGAAATTTCCTGAAAGACAATTAAGATTCTGTGAGATTTATTTGTTACATGATAATGACTGGTTCTTTCTCAAAGTTTTGTTCAGTTACTCATTATTCTTTGTGCAAATGGTTCCCAAAAATAAAAATGAGAGGACAGCAAAGAAGTATAGGCAGTAGGTGAGTAACACTGAGGCTGAAATAAGGTTCTCAAAATTAAGGATATATGAAGTATGCATAATTGTATAACACTGTGAATGAGGTACTTGTCACAGTTTTAATAAAATAACAGAACACTGATTCCATTAAAATACATTTTCTTCTGTAAAATTGGCCGTATTCTTACATGTGCCATTGCAGAAAATAATTACAAAAGTTCCAAATAACTGTGCGCACTACAAGATTGTATACACTGCTGCTAGGAAATCACACAAATTATATAGCTCTGATGCATAAAAGAACAGTTATCCCAGCGAAGCAAGAGTCCTCATCCAAAACCAAAATGTAATTAGGAGTGTGAGCCAAAGTAAATAATAATAACATTGTAGCTTTAAATTTCCAGAAGGCTTAGAGAATATAATGTACTGTTTAAAGAGTAGAACAGACTAGGAGGCTAAGCAAAGTTGTGTAGTTTCTTTTATTTTTTTTTAATTTTCTTTTTGGATTTAATTATTCAAAGTGAATCAGAAGCACCAGCATAAGTGCAGCTTTGTCTTTCTGTCTCTCTTTCTCTCTCTTGCCCACCTTTTGACAAGTCTGGATTTTTTTTTCCAGAGGTGTAACTGAACGTCTTGCCAGCATTAGCTTTAACAGCCTTTCTGTGATACTTATGGCACAGTGATCAAAATAGCACAGGCCTTAATTTTGCCTGCACATGTCCAGCTGGGGACAAGTTATTCAGTGTATGAAACCCATATTGTTGCTGCATCTACAAAGCTGTAAATATTTGGGTCAGGTAGTTCAAACCTAGTTAAAGCATGCTTAGAGGATCTGCAATAATTTACCTGGATTGTAAGGTAGATGCATATCACAATGACATCTTCTGATGTTCCTCTTCAATATGTCTCATACCAGTATAGAAGAAACACCACAAAGTCCCTGTCCTCTAATCTGTCTCATTACTGTATACAGTGGTTTGATAAAATTATTAGTGTATACTAGAGAAATCAAAATAATCCTAGTTTTGGTAAATTTATGGAGATAGCAAATTTGAGAAAATCACAGCTGTTGGCTAGCACGTCTGCAGTGAAGCAAAGCTTTTTGCAGCTTCTTACAAGTTTGAGCTGAAGCCTGTGCAGCTTCACTTACTTCACAGATGCGGGAAGCTGTGGATGCAATGGTATGCAAGGAGCCACAGTAAACTGGAACAGAGATAATAAAACCCAGAACCTGTAGATCTCATTCCTCAGCTTTAACTGCTAAATAACAACCTTCTCTACCAAACCACAAAAGCTCTGAGAAGGTGAATGTGCAATGGAATTATCTAGGAATTTGCCTACTAAACCCTCTTCTACTGCAAGGGACTACAATGCTGGTGATGCTTTCTATCCTTCCTGCTCATTCCTGTGGCACAGGACTCTGGTGGTTGTTGATCTTCTGGTCTTAAGTGTGTTATCTGATGTTGAAAAGTATTCTTGGTCCTGTGCCAAGAGGATACTAATGGAGCAAGTAGTTTGGTTCAGACAATCTCTACAGAGCAGAATAAGGGGCTCTGCCCTGTTAACAACAGCATTTGTGAGCAGATGAACCCTCTCACATTTATGCTCAGGTGAAGGAGAGGAATGCATATATACAATAGTGAAAAATGTCTCTCACTGTAAAATGCAAATATGGATTTCAGTTGCTATGCAAATTCAAGTTGACTGAAAAATAATAATAACAAAAAAAAAATCTCTAAGCTAACCCATTCTACCTATAAGCTTTTAGTTGATTAGAGCCAGCATTTTAAAGGTATGTAGAATTGCAATGACTTGTATATTAAACAGAAAAGATAGCTACGGACAATTTATCACTCAGGTTTATGTCCCAAATTCTAGATCCGTGTTTTATTTTCCTGGGCTCGGTTAGCTCATGATTTTTTTGTACTGTGTATGAGTTTATGCTTTGTTGTTTTGAAAAAATACTTTATTTCCAGACTATGTAAATGTTCAGATTTTTTTTTACTCTTAATAAAGAAAAAAAAGTTTCCTATTACCTTTCTGTAAAAGTGGTGTTTCAAATTTGACTGTAAGCCATTAATAAAATGGTCTTCCTACCCCAAAGACAAGGAAAAAAAGAAAACCAGCAAGAAGTGCCATGTCCTTTTTCCCAGAAAGAAGCAGAAGTCCAAAACCTGCTTTATACTTTCTCTGAAAGGTTCACAATTTAAGCTGAAAGAATGAGCGTTTACTCTATTTCTGCATCAGCAGTTTGTTTTAGTTTGATAAAATCCTTTTCCTACCATAAAGTGAGCCAAACCTCAACAATGCAGATCAGCTTGTTATTACTGTGTGTGGATGACAAAACTTGAAGCTAATCATTAGCCAAATTATAAACTCTACCCATATCGTGACACAAATCCTAGTGGGACCAGGGCTTGTAATCCCATAATTGCTGTTAAAAAGATGAAATGCAGACAGAGAGCACGTAGGGTATAAGCTTTATATTTTTGACTTTTTCTTTCTACTGTTTTAATTAATGTATAGACTCTTTTTTTTTTTCCTGGACTACAGAGCAAAATATGCAATATCAGCAACCAATACAAGCTTCAAACAGGAATGTTTCCAAGGAGACCGTACTGGCTCGGCTCTGGCATGAATTTTATTCTTATGAAAGCAAATAACCTGCACTGAATAAATGAACTTTTTCAAAGTGTAATTTATAATTTCAATTAAAGATTTTTCATATGTTAATAAAAATTACTAAAATATTTAAAATAATGGAGAGTATTCTTGTCATTCTGTAGACCAGCTCTGCAGTTTCTCACATTCTTGCTGGGATCCCTGGTGTGAGACCCATGATCTAAAAAGCCTCCCCCTCTCCTGGAATCTGGGGGAGATGATGGTTACTCAGGCCAATGCCAGCTGCTGTGGCCAGGAATGAAGTTAAATTCTAGCTGTGCCACAGACAAACTTCACCTGCATTAGGACCCTCTCGTAACTTTGTTTTTTGATCTATTTTTAACTTCCAAGGTTGTCTGGCAACCTGATCATAAGTGGAAGCAAGTGGAAGTAGCCTCTTTAGTGGAGCTGGGTTGTAAATACTGATGGAGAACAAAGGTAGGATAACAAAAAGGCAGCAGGAGGGCAGGGCTTGCTCCCATTTTTGCTCTCTTTTCATAATCTTTTTATACCCGTAGCTAAAACAACCTTTTATTCTCATGCACTCAAAGTGATTTGTTATCCAGTCCATTTTCAATACACTCCTATTGAGGGAGCCTTCAACTCTTTCTCATCCTCTACTGCCTTTGCTTGTCTTGGGAAACGCTTTTTTGGTTGGTGTCACCAAGTAGAGAGCAACAGAGGTACCAAGAAGACAGTGTTTCTGGTGGGCGGAGAGGAAGAAGGCAGAGTCCAGGATTTCCCAGGACATGCAGGCACAGAGGGCATGGATACAAAAGAAAATATATGCAAGAAGATAGTTGAGATAGTTGCTGTGAGGATATGTCTTGTCTCTAGTATGGTCTTCATGTTACCCTCAGATTATGTCTGTATTCAGAATAAGAAAGAAAGGCAGAATATGGGCATAATATGGGTAGTAATTTTTAATATATCATCGTATAAATACTTTGTTATTGCATGGGTCTACGTAATAGGAGTTGAACTACTTTTTAGTTGAAAGTGAGACAGGCCAAAATGGAATTAAAATAGCCTTTATTGATTAGATAATTTCATCATAATAACTAAACCAAGCAAAATTACATTTAAAAGTTTATTTTTTACTCAGTGAACAATATGCAGATAAGATAAAATCAGTGGCCATGGGAAACATCTTCAATTATAGATACTCTGTAAGGTCAATATAAACTACTGGCACAACATGTTACTGACTTAGCACTTGCACCATAAAGTGTGAAAATCCACAAACTCAAACTTTTTGTTAAACTCAAAACAAAAAGAAGCTTCAAGGAAGTATTTTTAAAATTATATTTTTAATGGTATCTATGATTTATACCTTATTGGCTTGAGGCTATTTGTTTCAAAACTGAAAGGTGTTTTATTTTGTTCTGAAGATATTGATTGATTAAATATCCTCCTCTTCCCGAGCTAGTTAGGGGAAAAAAAAAAAAAAAAAAAAAAAAAAAAAAAAAAAAAAAAAAAAAAAAAAAAAAAAAAAAAAAAAAAAAAAGGGGGCCTGTTTTCTGTGGGAACCAAGAATATTAAATTCTAAAGGCAGAAAGATTAAAGATTAAGAAAGGGACAACCGAGGCCAGTGATTTGCCATGCTTTGCTGGTGTCTGGGAAGCCTTATTTTTACCCTCAGCTGGTTTCCAAACATCTTGAAAGTAAGTGCTGACTCACCACTCTAATATTTGTTAATCACATCAGACTGCATTTGTCAACAAATATTAGGTACCTTATTATACACTGACATTGCGAGACAATGTTTTCTTTGTTAAATTTGGTTTTTGAAACTTGGCTTTGTATTGCATCTGAAAAAAACCCAACAACAACAGGTTTCTTTGTTAAATTGTTTCATGGCTTCTTGTGCCTGGACTGCAGTCTTGGCAATGTCTTTGCATGTCCAAAGTACCTTTCGTGCTGCCAGTGCATAGAAGTTTCACCTTCCCAGAAATGACAACTACATGATTTCATTCTCAGTGTGTTAATGGGTTGCTAATGGAGTGCTAGTATTGAATTTCCACCAACCACAGTGAAATATATTCGTTTTATCAACATAGAAATGAACATTA
This sequence comes from Pterocles orientalis, assembly GCA_011057875.1. Taxonomy (NCBI): domain Eukaryota; kingdom Metazoa; phylum Chordata; class Aves; order Pterocliformes; family Pteroclidae; genus Pterocles; species Pterocles orientalis. Next base: position 73,908 of record WKFP01013329.1, on the reverse strand, counting down.
CACATTTAAGTCTAGTTATCTAGAGAAAAAAAAAGTCAAAAATCTATTACTATACTGTTACATGTATCTTAATCTGTATAGAGAGAGGACTGAGGTTCTTAGACAAGTCATATAAATTACTTCAAGGTACCATGTGGTGTAAAAAACACACTTGAAAAATAGTTCTTTATCCCATAAAGTTTTAGGTCGCAAATTATTTCCTATTTATATATATTTTATTTTTATATACCTATATGTTTTATAATACATAAAAACCCCAATATTGCGTTCTATTTGGCTCACATATATCAAGATGGCAAAAACCCAAGAAGCAAGCCATTTTCCTTCCATAGTGGCATTCTATTTCTTCTTTCCTTCTATAAGGCTACATTGCTCTTATGCTCTTTATTAACATTAAAAACAAAGGTGTCAGATGTGGGACATGAGACAAACTGCTAATATTGCACCAGCCTGGTTTCTCCCCAGTACAATTACTTTTTTGGTGAAAAAAAAGACTTGTGGATAGAAGAACTGTTATGTGTTATATTACGGGTTACAGAGAATAAAAGAAAAAAAAATCAGGTTTGTGACAAAAATCTGGGTCATTTTTTTCTTACCTTTTAGAATCAAGTAGATTTTATACTAGGAAGACTCAATAAACCATAGGGGTTTTTTTTTCCTGGATTGGTTTCAACAGGTAAGGGGTGTGGTGTTTCCATTGACTGAATTCGGTACTTTCTGGGATCATAAACCCCGTGTGAGTTAAAACTGAATTTATTTGTACTTAGGAATCTTAATTTTGTATCTATAGCTGTTAGTTCAGCTTGGTTTGGCCTCTATTTGGTGTCTTTATTTTTTTATTTGCTTTCCTGTTTCTATGAATGGTTTTGTTTTAAAATATTACCTGCTTATTTTGAAAATCTACTCTGAGGAGGCCAAAGTAAATTGAAAGCCATATCCATGAAAGTTTTAATCCAAAAGAAAAAAAAAAAAAAGAAATTTCCCAGAACTCTGCATTTCATTTCCCAAAATCTGCACAACATATAACAGAGCTACATAATACAAGTATTTGTTTGACTCTCTTCTGAAGATGTCTCTTAGGGTTGGTTTAATCTTTTCTCATTCTCACTTAGTGAGCACACAACAGATGTTGGTTGCATACTTTCTTATTTAAAAAAATAGCCTTACCCTGAGACAGTTACCACTTGATAAGCAGGACTTCATTTCTCCGTGTATGCTGTTTTTTTGATTACGTAGAAAAGACTAAAATAAGGTTGCCATGTCTATTCTCTTACTATCATAAACATTTGGTCAGTTGGGGTCAACTGTCCCATCTGTGTCCCCTCCCAACTGTTTTTTCACCTGCCAGCCTACTTGCTGGTGTAGCAGTGTGAAAGGCATAAAAAGGCCTTAAAGCTTTGTAAACACTGTTCAGCAATAGCTAAAACGTTGGTGTTATCCTTGCTGTTTTGGTAACAAATACAAACAGCATCATACAAGCTATTATGAGGAAAATTAACTCTATCCCAGGTGAAACCAGTATGCTATTTCCCTAGCTTGTTTCATGCTTTTGCAATAGTCCTCTTGAGTTATTCCATGAATTTAACATCTTTTCTTTCGCATCTCCAGGAAAGGTAAGAATACAGCTAAGCAAGCATGTCGATTATCTTAAACATGCCTGTGAGTAGTACTTTTCAAAAACTAGCTGGTAGGACAATGATTTGTAGGAGTTTTATCTTTTATATCTTTCTTAAATGCAGAGAAGAAGACCAAAAAGGCAGAAGAGTTACAAAAAGAAAAAAAAGTTCAAGCTGATATATCAAGATTCCTGAATTTTGATATATAGAAACATTTTTTTAAAAAAGTAATCCTTCACTGATAAGAGAAAAAAATGGAAAATCAGGTCAAAAATGAAAAAGCTATGAGAAAGTGACAAGAGCCAAAAGGCTGAAATCTTGTTCTAAATTTATAAATCTTCATCTAAAACCTCACACTTGAAAGTATTTAAAAAGTCCAATTTATCTAGCAGCCTAGATCTGTTCTTCAATTCCTCTCTTTTCATTAATGAACCGTCACCCTGTCATTCTTCCTCTGTAACCTTTATGTATAATAATTTTATGGTTTTTTTTCCTGTATCATAATAAAAATCTAATAATGGTAAAAACAATTTGTGTGGGGTATTAAGATAATTTTTGGTACAATGATAATTCCTTATTTATAACTATAACTTTGAAAGCTAATGCATAAACAGTTATAATTCCCTTTGAAACTTGGATCTGACTTCCCTTACTTAGACAGATTTTTTCTTATATTTGCAGAATACTTGAATTTCCATTTTGTGTAGTGATAACGTTTTTCAGCCTACTCTGTGCAAAACAAAACCCTACATGCTCATTAAGAAAGAAGATAGAATATAACTGGCTCATTAAATTAAAACAAACAAACAAACAAACTCAACAACCCTGAACCCCAGTCTTATGCATATCATTAACAACACAGTTTATACACCTTTTGAACAGGACACAGTAGGAAAGCCATCAAAAATTCATAAAAGCCTTTTTTTTAAATCAAGAACTATTGTTAATCACTCAAGAGTAGAAAGGCTATCTTGATAATTCAACAAAACCTCACCTGAACATGAGAGAACCAGGAAGGACCACAGTCACAAGCCATCAGAAAGGGGACGTGCAAAAATGCTAATGTAATTGGAACATAATGCAAGCTGTATTCAGTTTGAACACAAAGCAGTGATGATCAAGGACTAGGGACTCCACAACTATCATTGCATTTGTCATCATAGTCAGTCTGGGATTGTCACAGATGTTGGTGAATTTCTTATGACTTTCCTCCACAGCAAAGCTCCTCCTCAGTGATCCAGAGTTCTTGTTCCCACTTGAACGTACAGTGAAAACTTGTCTTTCCACTATGGTTATATTAGTTGGTCTACAGCTAGTAAATGACACAGCAGATGTCTTGCTCTGCATTTTGGTATTTTCAAGCAATCAATTCTTCATTAAAGTTTATAAGGTAGCTTAGAATGGTTTCTCAGTCTGTATTTTGGAAGGAGAGGGAATCACTCCCTCACTGTACTCTCTAAGAACTCTCTGTTCCAGGTCAAACAGAAGCATTTTTCCATTCCTTTACAATCAATTGCTTCACACTTCCTTTGTGAGTTCTTTTTTTAAAGAGAAGCAGCTATGACTGAATTTTGTCCTGAATCCCGTTGACGTAACTTAGACATGTTATGAGACTTCCTACATGGCTGAAGCCTTTGGAAGAGAAATATCCAATCTCTGGAGCCTGTTCATACTTAGATATGATCTATGCCCTGGGTTGTTCACAAAGAGCTTTGCAACTGAGATGCTGAAACATTAGCAGGATGTTCCTGTGGTTATAGGATTTTAAAGACACCAGCTGAGACACCTTGGGAATTTGCTTCCCAAATAAGGCAGTAACTAAGCTAACTAATTCAACTTTCAATTTAAATACATGTCCCCCTCCAAGTGCCTAAAACCATTCTGGATCTACTTCCTGGTCGCTAATGTTGCATTCCATAGTAATCACCCAAGCTGTTAATAAGTAGCACTACTCCAGAGAAACTGTAGAGGAACTGAGCATGCAATGAAACCCTGCTCCCTTTCAAACCAGCCTAGAGTTTTGAGCACAGTTTCAGTAAGATTTTTATTTCATTCCATGTTCATCAGTTTTCCTTGACATATGGCATGAAGCTGTAAATTCATCCCTGTAAGCAACATATGACTGGCCTCAAGTATCATCACATTAAAGTCCATGTGTAAAGACCATTTTTATAAGCTTTCTGCAGGATAATTAATAATGTTTACACATTTTAAAAGAAAATATGCATAACATACTCCCTGTTTAGTTGAGATGGAGAAGAAAATTTTTTTCGTATAGATAATTGATATTATATCCATGTTTTCTAGAAGTTTACTAGTTCATCATAAAATTCTTCCCCCACTGTGGCAAGATATAAACTGGCATTCCCTTATAGCTGGCTTTTTCTCCTACAAGGGAGAAAAAACTGGTGGTTTCCCTTACTACTTCTCAGCTGATGGAATTTCTTCAGTGTCTTGTTTTCGCTTCCAGGAATACTCTGTGGAACATCGTGGTGACCTATAGTTACAAGGGCAGACTCTCTGCTTTTATTTATGTTTTTCAGGTATGAAAAAGATACATTAATAACAATTCACAATTTTTCTTCCTAGTGTCTACAACTAGTGGTAAGAAAACAAAAAGTAAATGAGAAACTACAAGTGTACAGAGAGAGATAAACTCCAACTGTTCAGGAGAAACCGGAACCATTTGCTAGTTGCTCAGTTTTTCTCCAAGTGTTCTACTGCATCTCTTTAACTGCTGAAAAAAATGCCCTGAATATTTTATATTTTCCACATAGAACAAGAATAACTCCAGGAACCTTAAGATCAGTTTGGGCTTTTGATTCTGCAAAGAACTTTAAGTATGTATACTTAAGGTCTTCATGATAAAATTAGAAAAGTAACAAAGATTTATCTATTTTTTAATTTACAGATTAAATTATTGAAGACAGCTTTATACAGTGTAATAGCATTTCATCAGTTTATCATGAACATGATGCAGTGCAGAAGTTCTTGTGTGTAATTCTTTGATTTTCACAGTTATTCAAATGGAATTAAATAATATCTCTGATAGGTATGTCCTACTCATATATATGTAGATATCATACTCATATATATGTAGATATGGACAAGTCTTCCACATAAGTATCGCATCCTTTTTTTCCCGTACAGTTAGACTACCTCAACATGAGGCAAATGGGCTTGATATTGTCAACCTTTACCCAAGTCTAGTATTTTACACCTTTATGGTGAGCTTTACAAATTGACCAAGCTACTTATAACCTTAAAATTTGTGATTGTAATTCATTATGTACTTTCACAAATTCAAGCCAAAAAATATTCACAGAGAATTGCTGATATTGCAGGTAGTACTTTTTGCAATGGTGAAGTAGGTTCACATTCTTCTCTTTCTAATGTGCTAGTGAATACTTAAATAAATTGTTTTGTGTTTCAATTTATATTATGTATATGTTGTCATGAAGCATGAGTAAATACTTCTGAGGAAATAAAATGCATTTTTTTCCAGCAATATAAGTTTTGATTGTGGAACAGCATGTCAAGATGCCTTACTTTTAAGAACTGTGTGAGTAGAGCTAAAGTTTTATTTGATTAATTTTATGGCTTGCAACACACAAAAATATCTTTTGTAAAGATGTTCATAGCTCTGTAATATTTAGCTTCCTTCTGTAGAAGAGATTGGACAAAAGCTAGAGCTGAGGCTGAGAACCGAAGTCTATACTTGACTGAAACAGGTGCCTCCTGACCAATGCTGTGAGAATATGCATTAAATGATATCATGGAGGTACTTGTCCTTTGTTTAAAAGAAACAAACAAATAACTCAAGCAGCAAGGACTTTTTTACAAAAAAACAAAACAAACCCCACAAGCATGTTGAATGGAACTGCTAGAGGACAAATATCTAGAAAGTGCGGTAGAAACCCCCCCTTCCATCTATTCAGTAAAAATCCTCTGAGTCATGGACCTGAACTCTACAAGTGCATCACCATGATTTGATTTGCTGTTGGTAAATACACTATTGAGAAAGCAGCTTAACTATCACGAAATAACGACATCTTTCTTCATCTGAGTCAATCTACTAGCTTCAGACTGACTAAATGGAGACAGGGCCCATGCTGGTTTTGAAAAGTCTCTTTCCTGTGACTACCATAGCCTAATTCAGTCATAAAGAATATTTTATATAATAATGTAAAGATAAATTATGAATATAATTTTTTGAAAAATGGACAAAATATGCTGAGTGGGCAGTAAACCATCACTGCTTAGTTTCCTGTTATGCAGTTACATCTATTCATCAGAACCTTGAAATCAGTCTAGACAAAACTCTATTTAATTTTACAGTATTACCAGTTCTCAGCTTGGGCCAGATAGTACACATTGAATTTTGAGGCAACCTGATCACATGGTAAGAGAACTTGCCAATCCATTGTTTTAGGTGGTGATAGCAGGAATTCTTAGTGGGCTTGATTTACAGCTGCATAAAGTTTTGGCAGTCTTCGTTACGCTTCACTTGGGGTTCATTCAACCCAGAACTCATATTTAAACACAGACGTTATGAAATTTTATGAAAACAAACTCAGAAAACATCAGAGAAGATCCCAGGGCGTTAAGACACTGTGTAAAAGATAGCATGTCTCATTACTCGTTTCCTTTTGTCTTTTCTCCATTCTACACTCAGTGCAAACACCCCATGACACAGCTGCAGTAAATCTTCTCAAGTTTTGCATAATGAAGAGAGGTAAGCCAAAGTCTTATGTTGTCTGAGCTACTCATATAGCTGATTAAAACAACAAAAAAAATTTTTTTAACTTCTACTAAAACCAGCTATTATTTCCAGGTCACAGTTATTTCTCCTTTACCATTTCTATCTCTTTTTTCCTTTTTCTTCCCCCTTACCTTTTTGTCACTATTAAAGAAAAGAAGAAGAAAGTAAAAGAGGAAGGCACAGAAGTCCTCAAATCTAGCAATTCCAGTAAAAGAAGTATTTCTTTGTAACAGTTTCAGACAGCTTCAGGCTTTTTGGGAGTCAGTTTGAACTTTCAACAATGTTTTCAACTGTCAAATAATTGTCAAATCTTCTCAATGGCTGGCAAACACATGGGAATAGAACTTCAAGGATAAGGGTATTTTTAAATGGACAACATTAGGAAGAGTTTACAGTGAACCTACAGTACGATGGAGACATGCTGACAGAAATCTTAAGCCAAACAAAAGAAAATAAAATATATATGGTAGGTTGCCAAAGCATAATAGAACTGTTCCTCTGTTTCACAAAATTTATGGGTAGATCGCCTTAAAGAATAGACCGACTTGAAATATAAGAGTTGAAAATATGAGTATTTTTCGGTGTTTTTTTTGGTTGCAGTTAGAAAAGGTGATAAATTTAATGACAATGAGCGGATTTCTCTTCTCAACAACTTTCTTTGGTTTCTTGGTGTTGAAATAAAACGGCGTGAGAATAAGATTAGGCTACCAGCTGCATCTCTGGCAGATGCCAAAAAGCAAGGTCAGATAACTGTGTTTTTGCAGGCTTTCCACCAAATAATTTTTCAGAATCTCAGCTTTTCTGAAGAAGCGCCCGGATGTCGCATTTGCTCCTGGGCACTTCACTGTGTCTGCTGCTGCATGGTCCAGATGGGGTTGGAAAGCAAGTCAGTGTTAGTCTAAGAGGGGAGCTTCCATGAGAGAAATCATTTTTGAGAGAAAATTATTCATTGAGGCTGATATAGCTCTGACATGACAGCCCAGGCCTGACCTGGCAATCCTGGTTTTCCATCAGTTGCGGCTAAAATACTGGACTAGAGCTCGCTTGGGCCTCATGAACTCACTTTTCATAGCACATTACAAACCACGCTCAAACAGCCAGCAGGTCTTTGTCCCAGAGAGCACTGCCAGTACAAACACTCCCACACCTTTGATGAATAGTGAGGAAGCCTTCCCGACTGTGCTCTGAAAAGAAGTTATTATGGAGAGGCAGCACTCTGGTCAGTTTTATGGGTCTCCACTGGGAATCCCTGCTAAATACCTGACTGCTAACTAACACCTGAACTGTGGAGATTGCACACAAATCACTTTGCTGGTCAACTGTGAGCCTGAACTAATAATGTATGGTAGTACAGAGATTAAGAGCTTAACTATTTCAGGAATGAAACAGCCTGTGTGTTTTTGTCGTGGGTTAAGCAGAGCAGAGTTAATTTTTTTTTTTTCCTTTTCCCTTCTCTTCATAAATAGCTAGCAAGAAGCTATGTTTTGGATTCCTGCTCAGGAGAGAATTGATAAGAGAAGAACAGAGAAGAACGTTTATAGTTATTGCTAGGATGTCGCTATTTGTTCTCAAGGACGAGATACATTCAGCCTCTCTCCTCTCAATAGACAGAGAGAAAGCCCGGCTTCTAGTTTGGGATTTGCTTTTAAGTCAAGATTGAGAAGCAGACTGACCAATTATTCCATCCCATGCACGTCATACCCAGTATTTAGGAGAGGACTCTTCGAGGAGAGCTGTCTTTTCACTTCCGTATTCGTCTTGCTTTGGGGTCCCTGCGTTCGCTCTCCCAAGGCCTTTCGCCCCGGCCCCCCCCCCCCACGGTCGCCGTTAGCTCTCGGCCCGGGACACTCGTTTATCTCCGTTCCATGAGTTTTGGCATCCTCCCTCTCCCGGAGGATCGTTAGCTGTTTTTTTTTCCTCTGCTTCGGTCAGCTCTCGGACTGGGATGCTTGGGCTGTTATCTCCGTTCCATGAGTGCCTCCGGGAGCGGTGCACCCCCTTTCCCCCCTTTCCCCCTCCTTTCTGGGGGAATCGTCTGTGCGGTTTCTGGGGATTATTAGCTGCCAACAGGCTGAGCCTTTTTTTCGGGGGGGCAGTATCATTGTCAACAGGCCGAGCCTTTTTCGGGGGGGCAGCATAATTGTGTATCACCTATTCTCTCCCTCCTTTGGGGCCATTGGCTGGGAGTGGGCTGGGCCTTTGGTCATCAGGCGGGGAGGGGTAGTATCACTGTGTATCACATTGCATCTTTGTGTGTAGTATTATTTCTAATATTATTGTAGTTTAGTAATTAAATTGTCCTTATCTCAACCCACGAGTCCTCTTTGCCATTTACCTCTTTAATTCTCTCCCCTATCATTGGGTGGGGGCAGGGACTGTGTGAGTGGGTGTGTGTGGTTTGGCCCCCAGCCAAGGGCCAACCCGCCACAGTTTTGCAATGTGAAGCGGTAAAGAATGTTCTTGTCTCTCTTGGTGAATGGCTTTTTCAGACATATGCAGGTCAATGTGTGCAGAAGATGCCTATCAAAGCATTCAATAGAATGCTATGTAGAGCTAGCTACTCTTTGAGTGGTATTGTCTGTTCATATATTGGTAAAAAGACGATATGCCCACAGATTTTTCAGAAGTAGTGTAATTGCATTTTGTAATTAAAATGTTTGGTTCTACATAAAGGGAGTGCTTTCGTGGTTGATAAATACTATAGATGATAGAGAAAATTCTGCTTGATAGACTACTACTTCCATGCAAACATTGCCCTCAGTTTTGCAGCTTAATGCTTTAAAACAATTTGCACAGCTAAAAAGGACTGGCACGATATGACAAATATGACTCATCACTTTTCAAAGTTAGTTCTTCAAATGCATTCAGCAGGCCAATCTTGGCTGTGTAGAAATAGTTACATGCAAGGAAAAAAATGTTGCAAGTTTCTACTCCTTGATGCTCCGATTCTTTTGGAGACCATGGTCGGCCCTTCTGCAGAAGGAGAATCCTGGAACTGTGCAGACCTCAGAAGATGAACAGAATACACCAAACTGACAGTATCACACAAACTGATCCTTAATTCTCAATTATATTGTTACTCAAAACATTGCAGGCCTCTAAAGTTTTTTCACTTCCTCTCCCTCTTGTTGCTGAAGGTATTGTCACTTTGTTTTCTTAAATTGTTCCAGAGTTAGAAAGCCTACTCTACTGAACAAGTGTACAGAGTCCTTTATTAGAAAAAAAATAATTCCTTACTACTCAACCATATGTTGCACACAATTTAATTTTTCTTAAGATAATGTACTGCTTTTTCTTTTAATATATTGTATTGTTAATTTTTAACTCAGAACATATTGGTGGGCTTTGAGGATTGGTTTTGACTCTGGTTCCTAAGAAAGAATCCTTTGCTCACCTCCAAGAATAAATAAGTATGTTCTGTTGCTATCTACTTTGCTTTATTCTTGCTGGTGCTCCTTGGTTTATGCAAACTAAGATTAGGAAGTAACTTTTTTTCAGAAAGGGCGGAAATGTCTCGCTGAACAAACTGCTTTTAAAACCATTTCTATGTACTTGTGCCAGTATATAGAAAGTAATTCTGCTGGCACAAAGCAGAAGATGCACATCTGTTATCAAATGAGTTGTACTTGCAAGTTACTTTGACATAGAAAAATATTTTTTGTTCCCTTCAGAGATCTTGGTCAGTGTTCTTCAATAAACAAAAATTAGTTATTAAGTGTATTTTTAAATTATTTTTTTCATATTAAATGCAAGTTGGAGGACTTTTAATGAAACCACACAAGCTTCCTATACTTCCATGATGAGGCAGGTGATGATGACAATCCCTGCTGCCATGCAGGTTTCCAAATACTTTCTTCTATTAGACTGTTTGCAATTACTTGCAATTTTGCCAGACTATTTGAGCTGATATTTCCTATCTCCTTCCTAAAGCCAAACTTCAGTTAAAATGCCCAACTGTTTCTTTGAAAAAGACAATAAAAAGTAAAATATTTTTTGATATTCAATTAATTCTGTTAAGCTGTGTTTGGACAGCTCAATCTTGCGCTAACAGCAAAAATTTGAAATTTGGCTGGAATGTCTTTTGTGTGAAGGACATAGTTTTCCTCTTTATAGGATCTGTAAAAGACCCAGCCAGGAGCTGTAACATGCAGTGTGCCCATGTGAGCATCAAGCAGCATGTGCAATGTCAGCCACGTGTGAGCAGTATTTGCTTGAGCCATCATGGACTGACTGGTGAAAGTAACAGGAACAGAAAAGTGAGATCCAACCAGGATAAATCATGACATTTCATTTTCTGTGGGAGTCAATCACATAAGTGTCTCAAGCCTACAAGCTGCTTTGTCTTTTGTGGCTATCTTAGTCCTTTCAGTCCTCCCACTGGCAATTAGAAATGACCATCAATTTTCTGTTTTTATTTCTTGTTTACATTTTCTCTTGTCTGCCTTATGTTTAAGTAAAGGATATTCTTGCAACTTTCTCATGGGAAGATAAAATCCTTGATGTATTTTGTGAATATGTAATACCGTTATGAAGAAATTAGCAACTACAAATTTGAACACAACATTCTTATTTTACCACACCTGTAACAAATTAAGACCTTTTGAAAAGAAGAAAAACACAGTGAGGACAGCAATAACTTTACTAATTAAAGTTTAAAATGCTCTTTTACTACAGACATAATCTTAGGGAATCATTTAACTTTCATGGAGTAAATTCCTTATGACAAAGGTATTAGTGTAGTTAGAGACTAGCTATAACAAAAGACTTTGTAGTGTTCTGGATATGACAACAGAGAAGGTAATAAAAAGTCTGATCTAAACTAAAAAATGCACATATTTGCTTAATGTTGGGAAATAAATCCTAGATCTTCCTTTTTCATACAGTTACTAATACAACCAAAATCTGTTGTATTAATATCTTTCCTACCTGGATTTTATTATAGCAGATATCTCAATGCGTGTGTAGGTTGTATAAGGAAAGCAAATTCAAGTACATAATATCTATATCAGCAACTGCCATTGGAAACAGGTCTCTACTATTGTCTTTCCTGAGATATGGAAGGATGACTTCTGGCAAATTTTCCATAATTACTTGTAGATTTTTATACTGGTGTCCTAGAATATGTTATTCCACAAAACCACTTATTTACCACTTTAGTTCTTACAAACAAGAAGTACCTTTCTCTGGTATTTCAGTGTTTTTCAGTATGACAGAGGATTTAATCTTCTATTCTAACCCATGATCTTTATGTCAGCAGTACTGCATATGCATAACTGTTATCTGCTTTTACACATAAAGTGGCCGGATTCTTATTTTGACTACAGCAGTATTTGTTCACTACAACTCTTGATGGCAGTGGGTAGAAATTAAATTGCTTTGTCCACCAATTCCTGAGTATCACAACAAATCTTTGCTTGGTCTCTCTCAATGGAAGATATGTGTGGAACAAGATTCTTTATGGCATGAGACTGCAATCTGACTCTGAACTGATGTTAATCAGCAAACCATGTGCTACATTCCTTTAATTTGGTAAATGCAAAGTAAATTCATTTAAGTTCATAATTTCTCCTACTATTCTCAGAAAGTCTGTTTTGTTTTCCTTAAAATGCTTTGCCTCAAAGTATTTGTAGAAAGATGCATGTTTGAAAACAAGGCTTTCTGCTTGAATAAATTTCTATTCCTTTCTCTGACTTAAGTCTGGATTATATTTCTAATATCTCACATTTTGTCATTGTCCACAGAGGTGTACATCTTGCAAAATGCCGTTAGAAACATTATAGCATAGTAAGTTTAGATTCTCATTGAAAAGGTCAGAATACTTGCATCTCTGTATCTTGACAGAAATAAACAAGCAAGCATTTGGTAATACTGTCATTATATTATCTATTTAAACAAAGAGAAAAACCTAGACGTCTCCCCATCTTATGCTTTTCTTTTCTCTGTTGTGTACCGATAGGAAGAATATCCATTAAAAACTGTAATCAAACGAACTGTTCTTTGCAAGAACTTTCAGCAGTTAATATCTTTTTGCAATTCATTTGCTTAAATGTTTTCAATGCAGGATAATGATTATGACCTGCTTAGCAATTTCTTTATCAAATGTTCCTTCCTTTTTTTTTTTTGTGTGTGTGTGTGTTTTTTGGCCTCTTTGTGAGAAAACTTTTCTCCAAACAGATAAGTAGGCCATTTCATTTAGTTTACCACATTGATCATGCTGGGTGTTATGGAGAAATTGTTTCAGAATTCTTTCACCAAAGTAAATGAGTTGGAGCCTGAATCCTGACTAGTTCTGTGTAATACACACACTGAGCCAGCAAAACAGCTTCTGTAAGATTATCAGCTTCCAGTAGCTGAAATCCAATCCCATGAAGACCTCTTTTCTTTTTTAAATAAACAAAGACTAAATCAAAGAAAAAAAAAGTGCAATTTGACGATCAGCTAGTGTTTACTACGAAAGAGTGGTGGTTATTTATATTAAGGTTGGATGATGACACAAGTGAAAATCATGGCCTGGTTGTTCTGGGCCCAAACATGCAAAGCAGTCCATGCTGTGAAGAAGTTCAAATGATCCTATATGGCAAGTTTTACTAGCTTTGACTGCCTTCAGTTCAAATCACAATCGTACAAAAGTATATGCACATGCTTAACCCCCAGCACTGTGATCACTTCTGCTCAAAATTGGTAAGGGTGGGAGACGAATCAAGGGAAATAACTTGTCCTGTGCCTTAAAGCTGATTAATGTTGATGTTGAGTGTTTCTGAGTTATCTTCCACTTTCTGGCAGCTGAAGGGTGCTGCATTAATAAATGTCATTGATTAATTTTTATCAGACAATCTTTCTTTTAGTACAGTAGCTTTCTAAGTATTTTATACACGATCGTCAGTTTTGTTCTGCTCACTCTCATTTTGAAATGCTGGGGAAATATACATCTTTTGAGTCTAATCCTTCAGGATGCTGAGAGAGCATAATTCATGTTGGTATCAGTAATGTCTTCACCAAATCCAGCGAGGTCTTTGATTCTTTTCACTGATCCTCTTCATTTTGGTATTTTTCCCTGAACTTGTATACAATCATTTTGGTTTGTCAGGTATTAATAAATGTGTTTGGAACATATTTGTGTTTGTGCCAAATACTTTCTACTTAAAAAAAAAAATCACAGTTGAGATTTGGCATGAAATAAGACTTCTTCATTATTTGATTTTTAAGCAGTTCTGGAATGGTCTGTGCTCTCTTAGCAAAATAATTCAGCTATCTTTATGGGGACGACTCACTAGCAACCTTCCCCCTAAATATAACACTCCAATTAGCTCTTACTGGTCTGCATTGAACTATAGTTCTCAATTGTAAGCAATCACCACAGTCAGCTAATAACTGTAACAAAATGGTGGTTTGATTACTAGACTACTTATCCAGCAGTTTTAAGCTTGAGGTTCACCACAGTCTTCCCAGTTTATAGGAACACTCATTCTAGTGGCACTGCTGTGAAAGGACCTTTATATTACCAGCAGTACCATTAAACCAGGCAGCCACTTCCTAAGGTGTTATTCAAATGCTACTAAATAAAATTCCAGCTATTGAGCAAAATATACCATTAAGAATGTATAAACCATTATATTACACACAGCCTGTCTAAAAAAAATGTGATAAACTGAAATACACCTTTTATAGAAAGGAAATGGTAAAGGTAACAAACAAAAAATAACTCAGAATGCCTTCTGCAACATGGGAAAGACCTCCAGGTTTCAGGATTTCTCCAGGGCTCCCTAAAACTTAAAAAGCAGTTGCCTATCAAGTACTCTACTCTGAAGAAGTGGGGGTGTGAAGAATCTAGGAGAATACTCCTGTGAAAAGACAGAGAGAGCTGAAAAGACCCACTATTCAGCAATTTAACGCAGGCCAACAGAAATTATTTTTATATGGTTTTAACCCATAACTGGGAAAACTGATCATGTGTATTCATTAGTTCTTTATAACTTATACCTTCACAAGTGTTGCCATACTCCTTTCCTTTTTTTTTCTTTCATGCAAGGTTTTTGATCCTTTCCCAAGTGAAGAGTATATATATATATATATGTGAATAAAATCACTGTCTGCATATTCAGCATTTTCTTGTCTTTGTGCTTAATATTTTAACACTGAGGAATTAGCTGATTAACATCTTGAAAAAAAGAACACTGAGCTGTTATTTCACCATGTCTTAGATCAATTAGAGGGAGTAGTGTCCTTCTCACATGTCTATGATAAGGCTGTATACAGATTTCTGTGTTCAGACTTGGAAGGCTTGAACACCAGATAGGTCCACTAGCTGAGTGGCTTAAGAAGCTGGGTAGAAAAATAAAAATATGATTAGGACTCTGGTCATGACATATTAAAATAACTAATAAAGAAAATAAAAGTTAATTTGTAGAAATGGTGACAAAGAGATTTTTGATAGACTTTTCCTGTATATATTTAAACCATGTATGAGAAAGCATAAGGAAATGTTGACAGAGATCTACCTGTACTAAGACTCACAGAAAAGTATTTATTTAACCTTGCTCTAATTTATGAGAGAAGGAAGGAGAGCAGGAAAAGGAAGACAGCAGACTTGACACCTTGGGTCAATTTTTGTTTCTTCAGGGGTGGCCCAACAAAGCAATAAACGTTGACATTTTCACTGGAAAAAAAAATAGTCTTCTGTGTAAGTGGAAGACAAGTGGGAGGAAATGAAAGCTAAAAAAAAAAAAAAGAAGTACTTGGAAAACCCTCATGGTTTGAATTGAAAGAAGCCATTCAGATAGTTAAGGGTGTGAATTTTGATGAGCTCTCTTCTGTTTGTGAACTCTAACATGGCTATAAACTTGTTAAAGAGAACAAAATATAAATTAATATTAAACATTAATTTAGGTTGCCATATAATAGGTACATCCACATGCAACGTCAGCTTTTACAGGCCAAAAAGGATTATACAGTACAAACAGCTTGCACATCTGATAATTTGAGGAAAACATTGCTTCCTACTACTGATCTTCTGTGAGGGATCAGCTTGCTCAGCCTCCAAATGGAAAAACACCTATTTAATTTTCAGAAAGATTTTGGTATCATGAAAATGCATTCAACATTTGTCTATCTCTAGATTTCCAGTTTTATAATTTATATCAAATATTCACTTTTAACACACAATGGTAGTAAATAGGAGCATAAAGGTGTAAGTAAGAAAGTAAGAAAGAAAAAAAACCCGCAACAAACAAATACTTTACTGCTTGACGTAGGCTGGAACAGTTTTGTCAGGTATATTATAAACACTAACAAATTCATCAAGAATTTCTAGCATTCTGTCCTTTTACATATGTAGGTGCAACATGTTAAGCTCCAGGATCATACATATTTCTGTCCTAACTCCACAGTCATCTGTGAGGTTAAAGTAAAGGTGTTTGCTACCCAAACTCTTCAAGGTTTAACAGTGGACAGAGGTGTAGTCTGTGTTTTAATGTGTAAAGAAAAAATTCACCTCAGTGCCAATAAATTCACCTACTTGAATTCTACCTATTAAAATAAGAAAGATATATCTCACCTCAAACAAGAGTATATGTGCATTAATTAGCTTGTCTAATATAAATTAGGAGTAGTCTTGGAGGCTGGGCACTGAGCTTGGAGTCTGGAGATTTTAACCTAGCTTCTTCCTTAATTGTGAAATTCTTTGTGTGCAGAAACCTTTCACAGATCTCCTGATCTCCTGATGCTTACTATTCTAGTCCTGAAGCATAGTTAGTAACTCAATGAAGGCAAGAGAGGAGAAGATAAGCTGGATAAATATAGTCACAAATATTTCTGACTGGAGAAAGTTATGGAGATTCACATAATGTATGGATGAGGTGGAGAAAATATCTCAGTCTAAAACACCATTTGAACAGGACTGACTGAAAAAAGAGTAGATGATACATAGAGTAAGGAGTGAACAAAAAAAAATATTTTTAGCCAAGCAGACTAAAATTAATCAACACCAAAAATGCCAATCTTTTTTTTTGTAGTATAATTTTTCATTTTGCTTTGTCTGGGAAGCAAGTAAGTGGAAAACGGTCAAAGTGATTTTAAATAAAGCTCTCAAGAGAAAGCAAAGATAAAATAAATTCTGAAAGCTTTATCGGGCAAATTAGTAGAACTGTTTAAAAAATAATACACGTGATTGAATAGATACAATGGGGACAGTGAAAGGTACATCATAGATGGAAGGAATGCCTCACAAATCACATAGGGAGCTCTCTGAAGAAGTTAGCAAATGTGCTAAGCATAACAATGCCCTCACAAGAGGCTTATACATAAAATACATAAAATAGGTTGTCCTGAGGTAAAACAGAAGGTGCATCATGAGATAGCTCCACAACGGAAGAAAATTCCAGTGGAGTCTTTGGGTTCTATGCCAGCACTTCTGCTGCTCAGTGTGTTCACAGATGATCTGGGCAAGGAGAGGAAAGAAAAAAAAAAAAGGAAAAAAAATTGTTATGAAATAACAATTCTTCTACTGTGTGACACCCAAATCATGCCTACATCCTGTTAAATTCAGGCAGCTCCTTTTTCAAAGGACAGTAAAACTAGGAAATGCAAGAGAGGTGCCAACACAAATGAAAAAATTGTGCAGTGATTTCTGTGAAAGAAAGGTGACTATAGCTCTCCCACCCAGGGAAAATGTGACCGAGAAGTCTTATATATATGGAAAGGTATAAGGAACAAAATACATTGAGAAGGTGGATCAGGAACAAGTATTCACTATTACTTATATATAGATAAAAATGCACTTTAGGCAGAAGTGTTAAAACAAGTGAAAAAATTAATTTTTTACACACAATGTAATTTGTTTACAGAAGTCACTGGCCCTGAATGTTCAGGATGCTGGCAATGAAAGAGTGGTTCATGAAGGAAGTAAACTACTCTGGGTCTCCTGTGAACAGAGACGCAGTCTTCCAGAATAAGGGAGGTCTTACGCAGGTGGGACTCTCGCCTTACATGCTTTCTCTCACCACCTGCTCCTGTCCACTGTTGAAAGGGACCCTAATGAAACTGCCTCTTTGGTTAGAGCTAGCTTAGAGCTAGCTTAGGGGGGGTTATTAGCTCTGCACCTACGGTTACAGGGAGTCCCACCCTCCAAAAAGTAAGAATTGCTTTATACACAGGAAAACTATGAAACTTACCATTTTCTATGATAGTTATCCTGGTCTGTCCAGGACAGTATGCTTGGAACACAGACGCAGCTAGAAGTATCATCATCTTATATTCTTTTTCTTGAGTAATTTTCTCACTCAGTAAGTGAGCTTGTTCCCTAGAAAGACAAAAATTTTCTTGCTGAAAACGTGTATAATAGTGGGACCTTTTACTATATTGTGATGGGTTGGCCCTTGGCTGGGGGCCAAACCACACACATCCGCTCACACAGTCCCTGCCCCCACCCAATGATAGGGGAGAGAATTAAAGAGGTAAATGGCAAAGAGGACTCGTGGGTTGAGATAAGGACAATTTAATAACTAAACTACAATAATATTAGAAATAATACTATATACAAAGATGCAATGTGATACACAGTGATATTACCCCTCCCCACCTGATGGCCAAAGGCCCAGCCCACTCCCAGCCAATGG